>BQNB010005939.1:0-31846 GCA_026074375.1 Tanacetum coccineum
CATAGCAAAATCATATCTAAATAGTTAGTAATCTGTAATCGTTCAACGCAGATTAATAGAAGTTGTTATTTAGTTCTACATTATTTTTCTTAGTACTTGTGTTAAGATTCCGCATTAACACATAGTATTCATAATCAGTGTTTCTATATAGTCAATTGTATTTATACATCTTGGCTATCATCCTTAATAGGCTGTAGAGATCTATTCCTAAGGGACTCACACATGATTCATATTGAGTTGAGTACCCAAGGCCTTCTGTAGTAGTCGCCAAAGGCGTGACGTGAATCGACTATCTCTGTTTGAGATAATGGAAATGGGTACTCTATGCCTTAATACTATTTCATTGATGTATAACTCAGCACTTATCCAACTTGTAGTCTTCTCGAATCGAAAGGGAGTGTGCAGACTTCGTTAACCGATCGACTATAACCCATATCATGTCATGCCATATGGATGTCCTAGATAACTTTGTCATAAGACCCATCATGATCTTTTCCCCTTTCTTAATAGCTTTAATCTTCACATTGTTGACATGAATTCCCTTTGCATTGACCACGTGACTGAGAAATTGTACTTCTCGAAGCCAAAACTCACACTTAGAGAATTTGGCGTACCATTTCTCGTCCTTTAGAAACCTAAAAAAATGCTATATAAGCGTTGTTCATGTTCTACCTTACTTCGTGAGTGGATGGGAATATCATCAATGAATACTATCACCAACTGACCCAAGTAGGGTCTACACACCCTGTTCATCAGGTCTATAAACACAGCCGATGCATTAATCAACCCAAAGGGCATGACTAGGAATTCATAATACCCGTACCGCGTCCTGAATGCTGTCTTGGTGTCTTCTTTCTTGACTCTTATCTGGTGATATCTTGACCATAGTTCAATCTTCAAAAAGTAAGTTACCCTTGCAGTTAATCGAATAGGTCGTCTATTTGAGGAAGAGGGTATCAGTTCTTTATGGTTAATTTAACTACCTGTAATCGATACATATGCACATCGTTCCGTCTTTCTTTTTGACAAAAATCACTGGTGCACGCGAAGGTGATGAACTCGGTCTTATCAATCCTTTGGTCAAAAGTTTTTTTAGTTTCCTAGACAGCTTTTGCATTTCCGATGGTGCCAAATGATATGGTGCCTTATCTACCGGTGCCGCTCCCGGCACTTGGTCGATCCGAAGCTCGACTATCCTAGTCGGATGGAGTCTAGAGAAATCATCCAGAAAGACCTCGGTATGATTCCTTTTTACCGGAATATTTTAGATACTCTTCACATTGGCTCCTTTTTCCAATACATGTGCCAAAAACATGACACATTCCTCCTCCAGATATTTTCTCACCTTGATGGTCAACACTAGCTTCAAGTCCTTTCCGGGCCCATCTTCTTGTACCACTGAAACCCTTTCGCCTTCTAAAGGGATTCAAACCATTATTGCAAAGCAATCAATTTTTGCTAAAACTCTAGTCTACCAACCTATCCTTACTACTATGTCGAACCTCTTCAGATTTCTCGTATAAACCCTTTTATCTTAAAAGGAGTCTCCCAGGTGATGGTAATACAACCAAACAACTAGAGTGATGTCACTCCTAGGCGAGTTGCTCCTAGGTTATGTAACATCCCCAAATTGGGTCGCAGCGGAATAAGAGTCCGGGGCGTGTTACTTCTCAGATCAATAACACAAGATGTATATAGAACGACCAAAAAGTCATTTAAAAACTGATACATTGGATTTTAACAAAGTATTTGTTACATAAGCCGAAGCTTCACTTGTCCACTTGTTCAAAGTACAAAGATTTCTAGCCCATACAGTTATACAAAATGTATTGCGACAAAATCTTTAATGCATGATATCCCAATCAAAACCACTAATATATCCCTTGTACCTCTTGCTTACTGATCCCCTGAAAAATATTGCTTTAAAACGTCAACAATAATGTTGGTGAATTCATAGGTTTGATAAATCATATATTGTAGGACCACAAGATTTCCCAAGTGTATGATAATGCAACAGATGCAGACATCATATAAATGTAATTACGTTGCTCTAAGCTCATGACACTGAAGCTTGATGTGTTTTTTTTTATGAATTACCAAATATATGGTCTACATTGCCCGTGGTGTGTTCTAACCCGCTACATCTTACTCGACATGGTATACGTTCGTTTGCCTAGTGATAGCTAATCACCCGAACGGGGATGTCAATCCCAATAGATCTATTCATAACATTCGCGCTCACAGTCCAGTAATTGACAGTTCATGATAATGGGCTCAGATTGGGTTATCGCTACTTAGGCAACACGTAATCATAATATGAAACTTAACCACTTGTGTCCAATTGTAAAGCATTGCATGTTTTTCACCCCCAAAAAAAACTTTATAAAAAAAAAAACAAGTAAAAGTGGGGCTATGAACTCACCTGAGTGAGCAAATAACCAAGTGTATCACAATAATGCGACTGCAAATCTTCGAATGAACCTATTTTAATTTAAAGTCGTTAAGTACTATCACATTGAATAATCTCTACCATGCTAAGTCTATTTAGCTAATCACCATCTAATTATTTGAGTGAAAACATATTTATAATTGTAAAACATTTATAAATATCTGAATAATGCAATTATAGTTATTCCTGGTAGTGTTGTAGTTACTCCTGGTAGTGTTGTAGTTACTCCTAGTAGTGTTGTAGTTACTACTGGTAGTGATGTAGTTACTCCTGGTAGTGTTGTAGTTACTACTGGTAGTGTTGTTACTACTGGTAGTGCTGTTACTACTGGTAGTGCTGTTACTACTGGTAGTGCTGTTACTACTGGTAGTGCTGTTACTACTGGTAGTGTTGTAGTTTATTTTCTAAGTCTGACCCGACTATAATGACCCACTAAATCACATTTTTATGACTCGGGTTTTAAAGAGAATTTATGCGAAACGATATTTTGAACAACTTTCCAGTTCTGTCCGAGACCCGAAACTCGACCGAAATGGGCGAAAAAGCACTCGCATCAGATCTGATGCAGTGTATTAATTACCAAAAAGCCAGATTTTGCCCCTGCCTTACGACCCGTTATCACTCGCTTTTAGACTTAAAGAACCTCGCGATGAAGTAAAACATCATTCTGAGCAACTTTCGTGTTTCGCCGGAAGGCTGAAACGGACGCGAGAGTGCTCAAATCGAGCTTTTAAATTCCTGACAGCAAGCGCCATGTATACAAGTGCTGGAATTAAATATTTAAAATATATATCTCGTTTTCGCCGTAACTTTTTCGTTATTAAGAGTTAGAAGCTCTACCATATATCGAAACGATCGTCTCGGATAGCTCTATCATATTTCAAAGCCTGATTTTAGATTTTATGAATAATCGATCCTTGTTTGGCGTGCCAAACTTTCTGCTCATTTATATTGCTTTTAAAACACGCTCAAAACTCATTTTTTACTTGTTTTAAATTCCTATGGTGATTTAAGTAAATAGAAACAACATATGCATAAAATGAATATTGAAAGAACATAAAGGGTTCTAGATGACCTTATGGTGTGTGATGATGATGATCAATGTTAATCTAAACCCTTGTTTAGATAAAAATCCAAAGCTTGCACCAAAGAAAAACCTTGTTTTCTTAAATAAACCCTAGCTTCCTTTTCACTTGATTAATACTTGAAAATGCTTAGCCAATGCTTGGAAATACCTTAGAATATCTTAGGATGGATGTGTATAAGTGTGTATGGGTTGTAGAAAAATTGCTATGGATTTTAGTGGTGGTGGGTTGTATGCCGTAGCATATAGATGAGAAAGAGGGAGAGGTTTTGTTGATTTTGCTAAGTGTTAAGTGTTATCTATGTGTTCTTTACTTGCATGCATGTAATATGTATATAAGAAAGGTGGTCAAAGATGTAATAGAAGTCTTGGGACAAAAAGGGAGGGTCTTAAGGAAAGACCATGGTCAAAGTGAGACAATGCTAGCTAGGTATTAATGAGTTATGTTGTACATTTGACCAAAGTGTGTAAAATTTGCATTTTCCTATCATACATATATATGTATGCCGTATGATATGATGAGGGAGGGAGTATATGTTTCATTTTTATCTTAGCTAGCTTACGTGCATGAATTTATGCTAGTTACAACTTGTATAAATTATATAAAGATGTGTTTACTTGCAATTACTTGCATATTGTTTCATTTCTAGTGTAAAAAGTGTAAGCATCCTTTATTTAGCTAAACTTTAAATAATCTTTAGCTATTGGGTACAATCGAGGGTATTTGTTGAAGTGTTAATAAATTAACGTGCTTCCGGTTACGCTTAAACGTACATTTATCTATAAACGTATTTAACTTACGTAACCAATAAAATAAATGAACGACGACCATAATTATCATTGCAATAATTATATAATACATAATTGATGTAAACGTTTGATGGTTTGATGCCCGTTTACATTAAACAATAATATTTGGCGTACGCGGTTTAACCTAACGTTCACAATTTAAAGCAAACGCGTACAATGAAAAAGGTACATTGTGGATTTATTAACGTCATCAATGACTTGAAAACACAGGGTGTTATAGGTTAACCTATGACGTAACTCGTCTCATCGAATGTCTTTAGGAATGAAATGTTAAAGTAACTGATGTCCATGGTAAAAACAATGTCAATCTACGTAGTGAATGAGAAAATAATCATGTGCAATACGCAAGGTAGGGTCATATACCCTATTAAATGCCAGAATTTGTACAGGGAAAAAAACGAGTTTTGTGTCATATTACGATCGAAATATGACAGAGGTAAAAGTATGCTTTAAGCTATACGCGTCATAAATGGACTTTCAACAAGTTGACTAACAGCTGGAGTTCAACTCTCAGTCGAAAATAAGATGGTTATGACATATTAACATATTCTTCCAATAACGCCATTGGGTTGAATCAATCAACCACTGAGTGGTTATGTACTAATCAAGCACTCCTGCTCACATTTTCAGTTAAAACATTTGGCTTAATAGTATGATGAAATAGGACAGAGACGTGACCGAAATATAGGTCGACGTAGTTTCTAATAGCGAAAGAATGAATGTCTCTACATGTCATGCATATGTAGTCCATCTGCTGCTCGTCTCGAGCTTTGACTCAGAATCTATCAATGAGTCCTCCTCGAGGTCCTATACAGGGTAGGGGTAGATGATTTTCTCCCTGAAGTGTGGGTTGCTTGCTGTGACATCCCTAATGATATCCTAGTCGGGAGTATGATAGTGGTCAGTGATAGTCAGGGAGGACTAGCAATCCTGTCGACGTCTGTCTAAATTTTGTTTGAATGGTGTAATATACGAGAAGGTGAGGGATGTGACTTAACGACCGCGTCATGGAAAAAACAAAGACATGCTTAGTTAATCAAGTCATAGTGTGACAATGATGAAGAACACATGTAAAATGACACATTGGACTATAGAACAAACAAAAATGCATGAAATATGAACGCACACGACCAATGCAACTTGAGGTGACCTTATTCCTATGACTCCACCAACATGATACTTGGAAAAAATATTCTCGACATTCCATGATTCTACTTGAATTAGACAGAGTTGATCAAGTTCCGTCTAATTAAGGTCAAATGATGCAATTTCCGGACTAGTCAACTCCAATCATGTTTGGTGTTTTATAAAAATACTTTTTGGTTATAGTTGCGGTTTTTAGTTTTTGAAAACTGACATTCACTATAACCACAGCTCTGATTCCAAATCTGTAACACCCCGCTAAAGCAAAAACACAGAGTGTGATAGCTCAAGGCACAAGCATATAGTACTATCACAACACCATAAATCAATTTAATAGAAACAGTACATTAATACAACATTGGTCTTAGATAAACATTGGCATTCAAAAATAAGTTTTCAAGTTTCACAAAAGCTTTGTCTTGACAACAGAATATAAAAGACGACACTGTGAGACCGTGATGCAATGCCTTCACAAGAAAACTATTGACGATCACTTGAAGTGCATGAGAAAACGAGTCAACTATGAAAATAGCTGGTGAGTACACGGGTTTATATAAATGAAGTAAAACATATTTATGAATAAGTCCTCATGACAAGAGTCATATGTATCTATCCTATTACAAGTCTTGCCCATACAAAATTTGTAACATATATATTCATATACACTCCTATGATAAAGAACAAGTCTCAAAAATATGATTTATAAAAGAAGACATCATGGCTAGAGTCATATGGATCTATCCTCTTACAAATCCCGCCCATACAAGACTTGTAATATATACATCTATATATACTTCCATGATATAAAGATATGTCTGAAAATATAATGTCTAAATGTCAAAGCCACTTGGTTAATTATAAAGTCAAAAGCCATGCATATATATAGTGTCATGCACAAATGCCCCTATATAAATATTATGCAATTCTTAGGAATCGAGGAGCGAGAGGTTGTCTGACCTCATAATACTTACACTCTAGAGACTCGCGAAGCGCACAAAGTACGTATAATTGGGTACGAACTGGACCCAATGGGGGACTAACGACGTGTGAGGATACAAACGGGATCCCACATACCCATCACTATATCTATGCATCTTACATATTCACACAGAATACGCAAAGTCTCATTTTAATAAAAGTCACACGTATTAGAAATATAATACATGAAGCCGAATATTAACCATGTCTTACATATTAGAAATAGAATATGCAAAGTCCAACAATTTTGTAAATCATACGTATTTTATAAGATAATACTCGAAGTCTCAATTCAGTAAAGTCATGCGTATATAAAAATAATACGCAAAGTCTCAATTTAATAAAGTCATGCGTATATAAAAATAATACACAAAGTCATAACATGGCAAATGACAGATTTTAAAAAGTCAATTTATATTATGAAATATTCCACAAAATAGAGAGCAGTAAAACAGAGATTTAAGAATACTCAAAAGCATTTATCAAACTCATAGATAGTCAAAATAGTCTAAAGAGTTCTAAAAGCTCAAAATGGCTAAATAGTCTAAAAAGTCCAAAATAGTTCATAAAAGAGTAATAATAATGCATTCCACCCAAAAACGTATAAAACGTTTAAAAGAGAGGGGTCATGAACTTACCTTTAGCAAAGTGATAATAGCCAAGAAAATAAGATGACGTAAGCCGAGGAAACCTTAAAAGCAACCTAAAAATAATGTCACGACTTGGGTTTTATAAATATTACCCGAATGAATGCAAACGAAGTTTTATAAAGTTTTTATGTTGATTGTAGGATTGTACTTAGAGTTTTATAAGGTTTATAAAACATTTGGGACTTGTTTTGACCACTTTACAAATATTTACAAGCTCTAATAACAAAAGTTGTTTGGTTTTTATACTTTATCCTGACTTTATTAGTCTGTATCTCCTAAAAAGTAAATAGTTATGACTCGGTTTTTACGTCCACAGAAAGGTAATTGGGTCTATTTATCCGATATGTGGGTCCGACCACCTCGGTTTTTATAACAATGATGTCAAATGGCTAAAATGTTTTCAAGCGACAAAGCTGTTAATTTCCAGATTATATTAGTCCTGTGAAAAAGGCTATAACTCCTAAACTACAAGTCCGTTAGGGCTGGTTCAACTGGCCATTTTAAGTTAAGATGTCCTTTACATATTCTCTTTTTATACCAATAGTGGGTTCAGTATAAATTTTAGGAGTTTTTAGACATTGAAATTTGGTGTGCAAAACTGGACTACTTTTATCATTTATTTTCTAGTTTAGTCACCTGGTATCGTCACGACAAGTGCCACCAGGAGAATCAAAGCTAAGACATAGACCTACAACTTCATAGTTTTATCTAAGCCTCAAAGTATACTGATTTTTACAGGTTGTTCCTTTTACCCTACTGATCAAAACTGTCCCAACAAGTAAATATAGAAATCATGTTTTTCCAAGTTTTTCTTGATTCATATACTAAGTACAATGTCAAATCTTTACAAAATAAATGTAAAAAACATGTAAATATACGTAGATCTAGGAAAAATAAAGTGTATGATCATAACCAAAGTATGAAAAACAAGAACATAGATGTGATCCTTACGAAGGGAATGATGAAATAACAAGAACCAAACCAAGAACCACAACTATTTCTTTAACCCTTTAATTCAAGCTTGAATACTCCTTCCTACTTATGTTGTGGCTGCCATTTTTGGAGTAGAGAAAAGAGAGAAAGATGTGTGATATCTGTGTGTAGGAATGGATGTGTTGTGAGTTGATTAAGATGCAATTGTTGGGATATATGTATCATAAGCTTAGCATAAGATTAGTCTTAGTGTTACACTCATGGAACAAGTGTCCCATGAGGTGTGACACACTTAAAATTGTGTTCATAATAAAAAAAAATTATGTTAAGTATATGTTTTAATAAGGCTAATATGCAAAGGTGGTGCATACTTGAGCTAAACACGCGAAACGTGCAAAGTTTACCTAAAACCGGGAAATAAATATACGACATATTAAATATATGCGTAAGATGATAAAAATGCATAAAATATGTAGACTAATATTTAATTTAAAGTCGGGTTCATATTTAATGTATGTTTATGACATTCGCGAGATAGCCTATCCAGTTACTCGTAAAAGTTAATATACACAAAAATTAAAACTAATAGTAAAAAGTAAGAGGTTAAATAGTAACCTAAAAATATGAATTGTTGGTCAAAGGCATGATCGTAATCGAGGCTAAATAAAAAGACAATCCAAGCCCAATAGTGACTCGACAAGCACAAAATAACTTAACACAAGTAAGTTTAGTCAAAGACGTTATAAAAGCTCTAATGTTTGTTAACCTAAGCTTGACGGTTGTCAAACTAACCAACTTCGTTTCTCAATATAGAGGGTTCCATCATAACGAGTCTCAAACTCTTTGTTTATTCCATAAAGGTTTTCTTCCTTGACATTTCCTCCTTTATTGCCTTAGCTTGTGCATTCAAAATTTAGGACGGCATGTTTAAACCGATTATCATCATCAAGGCTCTAACTCGTAGTGGCTTAATCCGTTCCTTTCGGCTTAAGGCATCAGCCTCCATGTTCACCTTTCCTGGGTGATAACGGATTTCACAATCGTAATCACTCAATAATTTTAACCATCGGCGTTGTCTCATGTTCAACTCTTTCTAATCAAGGATATGTTGTAAGCTTTTGTGATCAGTGAACATGACACGCTTCGTACCATATAGATAGTGTCTCCAAATCTTTAAAGCAATCACTACTGCTTCTAATTCTAAGTCATGAGTTGTGTAGTTCTTTTCATGAACTTTGAGTTGTCAAGAAGCATAAGCTATGACTTTCTCCTTCTGTATTAACACCACACCCAATCCCTTATGTGAAGCATCACAGTAAACCATGAAGTTTTCACTTCCTTCGGGTAAAAATAGGATTGGTGCACTATAAAGTTTCTGTTTTAATAGTTGGAAAGCCACTTCTTCTTTTTCTCCCCATTCGAATTTAATGTTCTTCTGAGTCAACTTAGTCATAGGCTTAGCAATTTTTTAGAAACCTTTGATAAATCATCGGTAGTAAATGACAAGGCCAAAGAATTAACGAATTTCTGTTGGAGTTTTAGGTGAAGCCTAGTCCTTGATTGATTCAATCTTGGCAGGGTCAATGTGAATGCCTTTACTATCAATCATGTGCCTAAGAAATTATGCTTTCGAGATCCAAAATTCACACTTTGAAAATTTAGCATACAACTCCTCTTTCTTTAGTAACTCTAATATTTGCTTTAAGTGCTCTTCGTACTCTTCTTTGTTACGGGAGTATATTAGGATGTCGTCTATGAATACTATCACAAACTTGTCCAAATACGGTTTGCACACCCGATTCATGAGATCCATGAATACCGCTAGTGCATTGGTCAATCCAAAAGGCATTTCATGGAACTCGTAATGACCATAACGAGTCCTAAATGCCGTCTTTGGAATATCTTCCTCACAAACTTTGAGTTGGTGATAACTAGACCTCAGGTCAATCTTCGAGTAAACACTCGATCCTTGCAATTGATCAAACTAATCATTAATTCTTGGAAGCGGGTAATGGTTCTTCATGGTAAGCTTGTTCAATTCGTAGTAGTCGATGCACATCCTAAAAGATCCATCTTTCTTCTTGACAAACAAAACCAGAGCTCCCCAAGGTGAGGAACTTGGTCTTATAAACCCTTTGTCAGAGAGTTCTTGCAATTGGTTGGACAACTCTTGCAATTCTGACGAGGCTAGCCTATACAGGGATCATGTTATAGGTGCAGCACCTGACACTAAGTTGATTTGAAATTCAACTTGTTAGGTTGGTGGAAGTCCAGGAAAGTCCTCTAGAAAGACTACCATGAAATCACGTACGATCGGTACATTCTTAAGTCGCTTCTCCTTTGACTTGTTGCCCGTCTTCTTTTCAGTAATCTGTGCCAGAAAGACATGGCACCCTTTTTAAATATACTTATGAGTCTTGGTGCACAAGATGATATTCAATCTAGAATTTCTTCCATTATCGTTTCTATCACCTTAAATCGTTAGTATTTCATTACCGTAGGGGATACGAACAATCTTCTCATCACAGACGATCACGGTGTGGTACTTGGACAACCAATCCATACCGATGACCTCATCAAAACTACCCAGTTCTATGGGAATTAAATTGATGTTAAACGGGTGATCTAGCAAGTTTAACGTGCAACCCCTAATTATAGTATCGGCTCCTACGACCTTTTCGTCATCTAACATAATAGCATAACTAACATCAAATGCTATCGGGACATTGTCGATTAAGGAACTAAAGGTGGTTGACATAAATCTTCTATCGGCTATGGAATCAAATAAGATGGAAGCATAACGATTATTGAGGAGAAACATACTTGTGAAGACATTGGAGTCTTGGTTGGCTTCTCCTCCTCCCAATGCATATGCTCTTCTACGATCTTCACCAATTCCAGCTTGTTTCCCACAATTCTGATTCTTTAATTTTAGGCACTCACTCCTGTAGTGTCCCAGCATTCCACACTCATAACATGTCACTACAACCTTCTGATTTGCAATAGGAGTCCTTTGGTTTATTGCAGCAACGGGGGCCTTACAATCCCTAGCCATGTGGCTAACCTTCTTACAACTTCCACACTTCATAGTAAACCGTCCAGCATGATGAAACTTACACTTGTTGTAGTAAGACAAACTCCCAGCATATTCTTTCTTCTCATTAGCTTCAACAGTGTAGGGTCTTGCCACATTCAACCTCTTTTATGGTGGTTGCTGCACACAGTTATCCCTTGGGTTGTTCTCCTATTTTCTTTTGTTTTTAGCTTGTTTAACAGCCAAAACACGCACCTTCTGATCCATCAAACTATTTACCAACTTAATAGCATCCTAAAGTCTTGTTGGTCTAGCAGAGGTAAAATTTCCCTGCATGCTATCAGGAAGACCCTAAATGTACCTTTTAATTATATCTTCTTCATCGGGAACCATCCTTGGGCATCACAAAGCTAGCTCCTGAAAACATCATGTATATCTCGTAACATCAGTACCCTTCACTGTCATGTTCCACAAATCATTCTCCAACTTCTAGATTTCATTTCTTGGGCAGTAGACCTCGATCATTAATTTCATCAAATCCTTCCAGGACATCTCATAAACAGTATCAATCCTTATAGTCTTAACATCAGAGTTCCACCATATCAAAGTACCATTCGATAAGGTTCAGGTAGCAAACTTCACATGGAATCCTATGGTACAGTTGCTAATTCAAAACACGAACTTCATTTTTTTAAACCATTTGGCTAAACCTATAACTCCTTCTATTGATGTGGAGTAGTGGCCAAGTTGTGTAGAGTGCTGGCCAAGTTGTGTGGAGTGGTGGCCAAGGGTTTGCTAGGTATGACTATTAGAAGCTAGGACTAGCTTAGAGAGGTGTTGGAAGGGTGGTGTGGGTTCGGTTCACCAAGGAGGTGACAAGATGTTTACTTGGAGCTTAAGGGTGCAAGGTGATGACAAGTAGGTGACAAGGAGGTTAAATGGAGCTAGCAAGGTGGTGACAAGGTGGTGGTAAGGTGGCGGCATGGTGGTGAAAGGGTGGTTGCTTGGTTTAGGCTTGGTTTGAACTAGTTTAAGTGGTATCAGGTGATTAGGGTTTCGGGTTAGGGTTTAGGGTTTAGCCAAGTGTGTGGAATGAAATAGAAGGAAAGAAATGTTTAAATGTGGTGGATTAGAGTGTTGTAACTTGTGCTTAAAAAGTGGTACGAAAATCCTTAAGAAAATGGAGGTAAAATGGGCTTATTTGAATTCTATGCTTTGTCGGATTGTACAATGAGCTCAAATAAGTTGTACATTAATTTTGGTGGGAAAAGATATTCAAAAGTTATGCATTGTACACTTGTACACCTGCCTTGAAAGCTTGTATATTTGTATTGTGTGTAAACATTACATATAGTTAGGGTTTTGTTATAAACGTTAATGTTTAAAATCCGTTTTGATATAACATTTTGAATTGTACGTTTAATAGATAACGTATGGTAAAAATGGAATTTAAAACATATTGCTTGACATATTATAACGTTTACTTGCTATAAATGTTGATGAAATTGGCATTGGTAGGTTGCGTGAGCTTGTTTACTTTTGTAATGTAAGTTACGTTACATTATGGATGGAATAAAGCAAAAAATCTTTCCATGAAAATGGTTGCATCTAATTTAATAAATGGATAATTACACTGATGAAAATTGCATCTAATTTAATAGATGGATAATTACATAGATGAAAATTGTGGGTTGTTATATGAAGTTAGTAGTGTAACATGGGAGAGACACTATCTATTGATGCCAATATATTAAAGGAACAAGGTAGCTGTAACAATCCGAGTTTCAGGTCAACGTCTATCCTTAGCTAAGATAATTATTTTAAATTGCGTAAATAATTATAGTTGTTATGCTATATGTGGTTGATTAGAATTCCCAATTATTGGTGAATTTCATTTCGTGATTTAGTTTCTATTGTTTTTAAGCATTAAGAAAGTGTCAGAAAACATTATCATAATTACTCCAAGAGCTAGAAAAAGTTAATTTTGCGTTATTTTTTCAATCGTTTCCCCAGTTTTTTGTAAATACTGTGTTTAAAAGTAATGTTTTACGAGGTTTAACGTTTTATTAAAGGTCTTAAACTATATTTAGTGGGACGGATTTAAAAATATTTATTAACGTGATGTTACCCATATTTAGTTAACTAAGTAACAGAAATATAACCATTTTGTATTAAACTTGCAAGGACTTATGAAAGGAGGGGTTAAAGTTGCCAAATGTACAAACTTTATTTCTATAAATAGGCACCACTTATACACATAAACTCTTTTATAAAAAAATTCATCCTCTCCCTTTCTCTCCTTCTTGTTGTCGTCGAAGTCAAACACACACACAAACATCATCACCAAATTTTTTTTACTCACATGCATTTAAATTCGATTACACCATTTTAATCCTTGTTCAATCCTCTACAAATTCTACTAAAGAAACCTCACATGCAATGAGTTTTGTAAAAGTTGAATTTTTTGTCAAGTTCTTGTGATTTTGATCTAAAAGGAAGGTTTACTAGTATTAAGTATTAAGTTGTTTATTGTGAGTTTGGTTACTTTTGAAAATGGGGTTTTGTTGGTCCTTGTATGTTCGTTCGTACAGTTTGGTCAAGGGGGAACAAAAATCAAACTTTGTTATTGCTTTGTGAGTATTTACTTGATGTTATTTGTTAATTAATTAGATGATTGTTACATGTATGTGATTATAGTTAGTTGATTAAAGTGCAAAATGGGTTTGATAATATTTTAAGTATGAACATATGTTTGATGGTTTTAGTATATATTATTAGGCTAGTTAAACATGTTGGAAGGAATAGATTTTGTCAAAACTGGGTTTTGGTATGACTTTGGGTTGACTTTTGTTGACTAGAAAGTTTGACTTAGTCATAGCGTGTCGAGAAATTTTTAAAACACAAATTAGACTGTTAAATCCTGTAAAGGATGTTCAAACGCGGTCCGTTTAGATATAAGGTGGGCCTTGTAACACTAAAAATAAAGTGATTTTTATGACCAAGTCCGATTGAGTTATTTGAGGGGCAAAAAAGTCCAACTACGGAAGTTTTGTCCTTTTAAAAAGTCAAACATTGCGTGATACTTTTGATATAAATTTTTAACAAGTAAAAGGGTTCGAAATGTTAAGTTAAATTAATATGAAAATCAAAGTTTTTGGATTAATATCCCTTCCTTTCGGCAAAGCATTCTTTCCTAAAAATATGCAAACATTATTAAAAGCGATGGTGATAATTGTTATTAAGTCAAAAGCGAAATGTTTTGCGTCACAGCTTGGAAGATTCTAAGTAAATTTGATTAGTGTAATACATGGTAGTGATATATATATATATAATATAAATAAATAATATATATATATATAATATTATAATATATAATATCTAATATATAATATAAATATATATATATATATATGCAAGTATGCAAAATATGATATGTTATACTTTTAGTCACATGCCGCTATATATGTATAATATAGGTTGCGGTTAGACGTGAAGTATTGCATTGTTGAAGTTGATTGATAGGATCATTTGCTTAAGGTGAGTTCATAGCCTCACATTAAATTCTTTTAAATGTTTTTAAACCCTCGAGGGGGATACATGTTTGTTTTATAAATCGTACACATATATGAGTTATTGTATGCTGGACCCGATTACGGATTGTTTCCCTTTTCCGCAGTAAAGTATGCTTATTGTCGAAAGTCCCACCTTATTTCAAGGAAACCGTTCTAATTGCCTTGTTGTGAGGTGAATGTTAATACATTAAATAGATCTATTAGGTTTGACAACCCTGTCCGGGGTTTGAATCCTTGTGACCACCCTGTCAAACGGACATTTTGTTATTAGAAATTAGTAGGTATATGACAATAATACCTTGTTTGGGGCACCTTTTAGCATATAAAATACCATATGTTTTGTTAACGTTCGGTGTCATGAGCTTATTGCGTGAAAGAAAAGAAGTTGCTATACATTGCATTTGTTGCTTTGTTTTTTCGAGAACTAATAATGTGTTCAAAGGTTATTACTTATTGATTAATTTAAACTCTGTGAATTTCACTCAACTTTGTTGTTTACATTTTAAACATGTTTTATCCCAGGTAACCAAGGCTGAAGGCAACAATGGCGTGGAGGTGTCGTGCGTGTGGTGATGGATTTTATAGAAAGACTTCTTGTATGTTCCGGTCTTTCAAAAACAATATCTTATGTTGTGTTTAAAACAATGTCTTTTATTTGAAAAGAATATGTTTTTCATGGTTTGTAATAGACGATGGTTACGATTCTGTGGGGACCTAACGCACTTTTAACTCTAAATAATTTGGAACACGTGTTTGGTAAACGTCTTATTTGAGTCGTTTTCTATTATCGTGGTGACGAATGCTATTTAGTAACACCAAATTGCTAATTTCCGCTGCGCAATCCAATGCCCCTCGGGGTGGGTGTTACAGATTGGTATTAAGAGCTTCGGTTGTAGAGAACTAGGTTGTTTTCAAAACTCAGATTGTAGTCATTTTAGATGTCAAAGTATGCCAAAAGTATAAGATTGTAAAGAATTAGGTCTAGTCTTTTGAAAAACCTAAACTATGACGCTTCTACACACACGCCGATACTCCTCGTTGCCATTGGTTACATGTAAGGTACATTTATAAATTGTTACGTGGAAGTATAAATACGTATACGTTATATGTATAATTGGTTAAGTATGGATATTTATGCATGTGTTGGATGCATAAAGTATTATGTATTGGTGCATTTGTGCATGTGTTGTATGCATGAAATGTCATGTGATTATATGATAACTACTATTATATATGTTTGAAATATAATTAAGATATATGCGAATCGAGAATGTCACGAATCGTAAAAAAATTTGTTGTTACGCTTTGATGCGAACTGTTATTTTGATAATAGTGTTCTGATAATAAGAAGTGATACACTATTAAGTAAGTATTATATGATATTTTCTAGGTTATCATGGTGAATGTGATTCCTCCTGATCATGATCCTGATGTACCCGTTGTTGAGCCGAATCAACACATCGATGTTCCTGTTGTTCCCGAGCCTGTCTTAGAAGATGCAGATGAAGACCCGGAAGAAGACAAATTTGAGGAAGAAGAAGATCCTTAAGAAGATAAAGATGATATGGAAGTCGACATTGAGGAAGATGAAAATGAGCCTGAGTTGACATATCCTTATGAAGAGACGGATTCCCTTAATCCTCTGCCGCCTGCTTCTGAGTCTGAACCTGATAATGAGATTGAGGTTGAGAATCCAATTAAGCATAAGGATGAGGCTATTCCTGTTAGTGTCTATGAGGTAGGTGAATCGTCTACTACCGTTATTCCTTGAGAGGATGGTGATAGATTGCTACTTGGCTTCATGAGACGGGATATTGACCCTCTTTTTGGTCGAATGGTCAATTTTTTGAGACGATTGTGTGGTCGCGAGACGGCGCATGCATTGGTCGAGAAGAAAGGAGAGGCAAAGGATAGGTTTTATGGTAAGTTGATTTTGGATTTGGGTAATGAAGTGCGTTCTAGTGTGGAGCAAGGAACTGCAGCAATAGAAAGGTTGGTTGAGAAGCTCGAGAATGTTGAAGAAAAAGCTGAGTGTAAGAAACTAACGAAAGAACTTGAAGAAGCAAGGTTGAGCAACACATTTATTTATATGCAAAATGAACGAGTAGAGAGAGATCTTTATTGGACTAGAGTTTGAGCTCATGAGTTCTATCAAGAGATAATTCATAGGGGATTTGTGTTTAAAGAAAGACCGAATGAAGCTATTGATATTCCGATCTAAGATGTGAAGAGTTCATCGCCAAAAGAGTCATGAAGAGAAATCATCTTAGTAGCCTAGTTTCATTTGTAGTTTCTTTTGTTGTGTAATCACTAAACTGAATCCTCAGTTAGTAGAACTAGTACTATTGGTTGTAACGATTTGTATCATTTTATGAAACAATGCAACTATGTATTAACTCTCTATGATGAAAAATGAATGACTATCTTTTGAATACTACTTGATGTTGTATGGCTGTTGTTGTGGTTGATTTGTCATTATAGCATGTTATGAGAGTATCATGTTATGAATGCTTACCAGATTGTTTTATGTGTGACGAGACAGAATCATGCCTCCAAAGTTTGCACCTATGACTTAAGCTGCTATTCGCTGAATGATCAAGGAAAGTGTTGATGTTGCTATTGCTGCTGAGCGGGCAAGGCAAGCGAATGTTAGGAACAATGCTAGTGGATCTAGGCCAGCTATGGGTCGAGACACTACACCTACTATTCGTGAGTGCACTTTTGCCGGGTATATGAAGTGTAATCCTACTGCCTTTCGTGGAGTTAAAGGAGCTGTCGAATTGCGAAGGTGGTTTGAGAAAACTGAGAGCGTTTTCGAGATCAGTGAATGTGTAGAGGGTAAGAAGGTAAAGTTTTCTGCTGCTACATTGGAAGGACCAGGTTTAACTTGGTGGAAAACGAAAGTTGCAACTATGGGTTTGGAGACCGTGAACCAAATGCCTTGGACTGAGATGAAGCAACTGATGACTGCTGAGTTTTGCCCGATAGAAGAGATACAACGTATGGAGCACGAGTTATGGAACTTGAAGATTAAGGAGTATGACATTGTTGCTTATACTTAGAGGTTCATTGAGCTTGCATTGATGTGTCCGAGAATGGTAGAGCCAGAAAGAGTAAAGGTTGATGCTTATATTCGAGGTTTAACGGATAACATCAAGGGTTAAGTGACATCGTCTAAGCCTACTGATTTGAATGAAGCTGTATGTATGGCTCATAAATTGATGGAGCAGAAGTCGCAAGATAGAAATGAAAGAATTCTGGAAGGAAAGAAGCGAAAGTGGGAAAACCTTCAAGGTGGAAATAGTAGTGGTAAGGGCAATCAAAAGGATAACCCTCGTCAGACTTTGCAGAATAACCAAAAGCAAGGAAATGCGCGAGCCATGGTTACTGCCCCTACTGATGGAAAGGTTCCTTTGTGTGAACGTTGTTTTACTCGCCATGTTGGTCAGTGTACAATTAAATGTCACAAGTATGGAAAGGTTGGACACAAGGAAAGGCATTATAGGGAGAAGAGTGTTGCTACGGGTGCTAACGCTCAGCCTATTTGGACTTGTTATGATTGTGGTGAGCAAGGTGAGCAAGGTCATAAAACAGGAAACCGATATCCGAAGAAGGTGAAGCAAGAAGTAGTTGGAGAAGTTCGTGGTTGAGCTTATGCTATTAAGGACGCTGAGCCGAAGGGTCCGAATATGGTTACTAGTACGTTTCTGCTAAATAACCAACATGCTTCTGTTTTATTTGATTCGGGTTCCGATAGGAGTTTTGTGAACACAAAATTTAGTTCATTGCTGGATATCAAACCGATTAAAATAGAGGATAGTTATGAAGTAGAGTTAGCCGTGATGGATTAGCTAGTACGACCACTGTTTTGAAAGGTTGGCAACTTTGAGTTAGTGAACCATATTCTTAAATCGATCTATCCGAGTGAGCTTGGTACGTTGACCGTTCATCATCGGTATGGATTGGTCGTTGTCAAGCCATGCCGTTATCGTCTGTGGCAGAAGTTTTTCGTATACCCGTATGGGTAAAAAACACGTTGAGTAGTTGAAGGTGATAAAGGTGGATCTCGATTGAAGATTATTTCGTGTATCAAGGCCCGTAAGTATGCCGAGCAAGGTTGTCATTTGTTTTTGGCACACGTTACCAATAAGAAATCGAAGGAGAAATGAATGGAATACGTGCCTGTAATTTATGACTTTCTTGAGGTGTTTCCTGAGGAGCTACCAGGACTACCACCACCGAGGCAAGTAGACTTTCGAATTGATCTAGTACCGGGGGCCGTAGCTGTTGCGCGTACACCGTATAGATTGGCACCGTCTGAGATGAAAGAGTTGTCGATACAATTACAAGAGCTGTCGGAGAAAGGATTTATTCTTCCGAGTTCATCACCGTGGGGAACACCGGTGTTGTTTGTGAAAAAGAAAGATGGATCTTTTAGGATGTGTATAGATTATCGCGAGTTGAACAAGTTGACTGTCAAGAATCGTTATCCTTTTCTGAGAATTGATGATTTATTTGATCAGTTACAAGGTTCTAGCATGTATTCTAAGATCGATCTACGATCAGGATATCACCAGTTACGCATTAAAGAGGAAGACATTCTGATTACTGCATTTAGAACTTGGTATGGTCACTTTGAGTTCCAAGTGATGTCGTTTGGATTGACTAATGCGCCTGCTGTGTTTATGGACTTGATGAATCAAGTATGCAAGCCATATCTTGATAAGTTCTTCATAGTGTTCATCGATGATATTTTGGTTTATTCCAAGGACGAAGAAGAGCATGGAAAGCATTTGAGGATTATTTTGGAGCTGCTGAAGAAAGAGAAGTTGAACGCCAAGTTTTCAAAGTGTGATTTATGGCTAGATTCAGTACAATTTCTAGGTCATGTGATTGATCGTAGTGGTGTTCATGTTGATCCTGCCAAGATCGAAGCCATTAAGAGTTGGGCTGCACCAACGACATCAACGGAGGTGAGGCCATTTCTTGGATTGGCTGGGTATTATCGGAGGTTTATTGAAGGATTTTCTTTGATTTCTAAGCCACTGACTAAGTTGACTCAAAAAATTAGAAATACGAGTGCGGAAAGAAGAAGAAGAAGCTTTTTAAACGTTGAAGCAGAAGTTATGTAGTGCACCGATCTTAGCATTGCCCAAAGAAATAAAAGATTTCATGGTGTATTGCGACGCATCTCTTAAGGGTTATGGAGCCGTGTTGATGCAAAGAGAGAAAGTGATAGCGTATGCTTCTAGACAATTAAAAGTCCATGAAGAGAATTACACTACTCACGATTTGGAGTTAGGAGCTGTTGTTTTCGCTCTTAGATTGTGGAGACATTATTTGTATGGGATGAAGTGTGTGGTTTTCACCGATCACAAGAGCCTACGATATATCCTGAAGCAAAAAGAGTTGAACTTAAGACAACGAAGGTAGATTGAGTTGTTGAGTGATTATGATTGTGAGGTACGGTATCATCCTGGAAAAGCGAATGTGGTGGCTAACGCCTTAAGTCGAAAGGGAAGGGATAAGCCATTACGTGTTCGAGCTTTAATGATAATTGTTCACAATGATTTACCTAAGCAAATTCATGAAGCTTAGAAGGAAGCAATGAAGAGAAAGAATGTAAAAGCAAAAAATTTGGGGAGATTGATTAAGCCGATATTTAAATGTCTCCCTGATGAAACATGTTGTTTTGGGAATCATGTTTGGTTGCCGCAATTCGGTGGATTGATAGAATTGGTTATGCATGAGTTGCATAAGTCCAAGTATTCTATCTATCCGGGATCGGATAAGATGTATCAAGATTTGAAGTTGTTGTATTGGCCGAATATGAAAGCGGATATTGCCACATATGTTAGTAAGTGTTTAACTTGTGCGAAAGTTAAGGCCGAGCATCAGAAACCGTTTGGGTTGCTGCAACAACCTGAGATTCCTGTTTGGAAGTGGGAAATAATTACTATGGATTTTGTGAGCGGACTGCCGAGAACGCCAAGTGGGTATGATACGATTTGGGTTATTGTCGACCGACTGACCAAATCAGCTCATTTCCTGCCTATGAAGAAAACATATAGTATGGAGAAACTCACGTGACTGTACTTGAAGGAAATAGTGTGTAGGTATGGTGTACCTGTTTTGATCATTTCAGATCGAGATAGCCATTTTACGTCAAATTTTTAGAGATCGCTTCAGAAGGCGTTAGGGACAAATTTAGATATGAGTACCACTTACCGCCCTCAAACGGATGGTCAAAGTGAAAGGACAATACAAACACCAGAAGATATGTTGCGTGCTTGTGTGATTGACTTTGGGAATAGTTGGGTCACCATTTGCCATTGGTCGAGTTCTCATATAACAATAGTTATCACGCAAGTATTAAGGCTGCATCATATGAAGCTTTGTATAGAAGAAAGTGTAGATCACCTGTATGCTGGAGTGAGGTTGGAGATAGCCAACTCACCGGTCCAGAGTTGATCCGCGATACGACTGAGAAGATTGTCCAGATTAAGAATCGTTTGTTAGCTGCTCGTAGTCGCCAGAAGAGTTATGCAGATAAAAGACTTAAGCCGTTGGAATTTGAAGTTGGTGATATGGTATTGCTCAAGGTATCGCCATGGAAGGGCGCTGTGCGTTTCGAAAAGTGCGGGAAGTTAAGTCCACGTTACATTGGGCCATTTAAGATTGTAGCTAGAGTGGGTCATGTAGCTTATACGTTGGAGTTGCCTGAATAATTGAAGGGATTCATAGTACTTTTCATGTTTCGAATCTTAAGAAGTGTTTAGCGAAAGGTGATGTCGTAGTTCCGATAGAAGAAATTCAACTTGATGATAAGTTGCATGTGATTGAGGAACCAGTAGAGATTGTTGATAAAGAGGTTAAGCGACTTAAGCAGAGTGGGATACCTATAGTTAAAGTTCGTTGGAATTCGCAAAGAGGTCCAGAATTTACTTGGGAACGTGAGGATCAGATTAAGAAGAAGTACCCTCATCTCTTTACAAGTAAGGACAAAGCGGAGAGAGTGGATGAGACGAGCTAAGTGCTGGGACGTCACTCCCTAAAGGAGGGGAGAATGTTACAACCTGAGTTTCAGGTCAACGTCTATCCCTAGCCTAAGATAGTTATTTTTAATTATGTAAATAATTATAGTCATTATGCTATATGTGGTTGATGAGAATTTCCAATTATTGGTGAATTTCATTCCGTGATTTAGTTTCTATTTGTTTTTAGCATTTAAGAAAGTCAGAAAAATATATTTTATTGCTCTGAGAGCGTAAATATGTTAATTTTGTATTTTTCGTCGTTTCCCCGAGTTTTTGTAAAAACCGTGTTTAAAGGTCGTGTTTTACGAGGTTTAACGTTTTATTAAAGGTTTTAAACTATATTTAGTGGGACGGATTTAAAATATTTACTAACGCGATGTTACCCTTGTTTAGTCGACTAAGTAACAAAAATATAACCATTTTGTATTAAACTTGCAAGGACTTATGAAAGGAGGGGCCTAAATTGCCAATCTATCAAACTCTAATTCTATAAATAGAACCATTCATACACACATAACACTCTTTATGAAATTTTCATTTTTCTTGCTCCTCCTCTCCCCTTGTCGTTCGAAATACAACACACACACACAAATCATTGCTAAAAATATATTACTTACATGCATTTAAATCCGATTATACCATATTAATCCTTGTTCAATCCTCTACAAATCCCACTAAAGAAACCTCACATGCAATGAGTATTTAAGATGTTGGGTTTTTGGTCAATTTCTATTGATTTGGTGTATAAGGAAGTGTTTCTAGTTGTTATATTAGTGTTATTTTGAAGTGGTTTGATTTGAAAAGGAGTTTTGGTTGGTCTGTGTGGTTCATCCGATTCTAACCAACAAGGGGGAAGCGAAGTCGAGTCTTGTTATTGCTTTGTGAGCACTTGTTTATGTTTATGTCTTAATTTATTTGATTATTATTACATGTATGTAATTATAGCTAGTTGATTCAAGTGCAAAATGGGTTTGAAAGTATTTCAAGTATGAACATATGTTTGATGGTTTTAGTATATGTTTTTAGGCTAGCATAATTAATTGCCTCACCTGTGATGTTATATTTTGTTGTTCATCTCCAATTGCTTCAAGAGCAGAATATGCTTCTAGAAACACGGTTCGCCATTGTTGCCACATTAACTTCTCACTTTCTCCCAGAAGGAACATGTTGGAATGGTTAGATTTTGTTAAAAATGAGTTTTGGTATTACTTTAGGTTGACTTTTGTTGACCAGAAAGTTTGACTTGACCATAGCGTGTCAAGAAATTTTTGAAATCTAAATTAGGCTTTGGAATATGATAAAGGATGTTCTAAGGTCCGTTTTGATATAAGGTATGCCTTGTAACTCCTAAAAACGAAGATTTTATGGCCGAGTCAAGTTTGAGTTATTTTTGGTTAAAAAGTCAACTACGAAGTTTGACTTTTGAAAGTCAAACTTGCATATACTTTTGAATATAGTTTATATAATGCAAAGGATTCGTAATGTTAGTTAAACTAAGGTGAAATGATAAGTTTGTGTTATTATATCTTTACTTTCGGCAAGCTTTCTAAAAATGGAAACTTTATTGAAAACGTTGTGATATTATTATTAAGTAAGTCAAAGCAAAATGTTTTGCGTCGCACTTGGAGATTCTAGTATATGATTGTGTTTACGTCATAGTGATATATATATATATACATATATATATATATATATACATACATATATATATATACATTTATATATATATATATATATGCAAGTATGCAAGTATGCAATATATGATATGTTATACTTTTAATCACGTGCCGCTATATTTGTACTTTATAGGTCGCGGTCGAGACGTGAAGTTTATTGCGCTTGTTGATTGATTGATTGAATTTGATCATTTACTTAAGGTGAGTTCATAGCCTCGCATTAAATTCTTTTAAATGTTTTTAACCCCGCGAGGGGGATACATGTTTGTTTTATAAATCAAACACATATGATTTTATGGTATACTGGACCCGATTATGAGATTGTTTCCGCATAAGTTGCTATTGTTGAAGTCCTTTATTTCATGAACCGTTAATTGCCTTGTTGTGAGGTAAACGCTAATGCATTAAATATATCTATTGGGTTTGACAACCCTGTCCGGGGTTTGAATCCTTGTGACCACCCTGTCAATAATACCTTGTTTGGGGCACCTTTTTAGCATATGAAATATCATATGTTTGGTTAACGTTCGGTGTCATGAGCTTATTGCGTGAAAAAAAATAAGTTGCTATACATTGCATTTGTTGCTTTGTTTTCCCGAGAACTAATAATGTGTTCAAAGGTTTTTTACTTATTGATTAATTTAAACTCTATGAATTTCACTCAACTTTGTTGTTGACGTTTTAAACATAATTTATCCCAGGTAACCAAGGCTGAAGGCAACGATGGAGTGGAGGTGTCGTGCGTGCGGTGATGGATTTTATGGAAGGACTTCTTGTGTGTTCCGGTCTTTCAAAAACAATATCTCATGTGGTGTTTAAAACAATATCTTTTATTTGAAAACAATTTGTTTTTCATGGTTTGTAATAGACGGTGGTTACGATTCTGTGAGACCTAAACGCTCTTTTAACTCTGAATAATTTTGGAACACATGTTGGTAAACGTCTTATTTGAGTCGTTTTCTATTATCGTGGTGACGGATGCTATTTAGTAACACCAAATTGCTAATTTCTGCTGCGCAATCCGATGCCCCTCGGGGCGGGTGTTACAGATTGGTATCAAGAGCTTCGGTTGTAGAGAACTAGGTTGTTTTCAAAACATGGATTGTAGTCATTTTAGATATCAAAGTGATGTCAAGAGTCTAAGATTGTAAGGAACTAGGTCAAGTCTTTCGAAAAACCTAAACTATGACGCTTATATACGCATGCCGATACTCCTCGTTGCCATTGGTTACACGTAAGGTACATTTAGTAATTGTTGCGTGTAAGTACATTTATGTATGTATTATATGTGTGATTGGTTAAGTATGGATATTTATGCATGTGTTAGATGCATAAAGTATTAGGTATGGGTGCATTTGTGCATGTGTTGTATGTATGAAATGTCATGTGATTATATGATAACTACTATTATATATGTTTGAAATATAATTAAGATATATACGAATCGAGAATGTCGTGAATTGTAAAATTTTGTTGTTGCGCTTCTATGCGAACCGTTATTTTGACAATAGTGTTCCGATAAAAAAAGTAAAATGCTATTGAATGATAATAATAAGAAGTGATATGCTATTAAGTATGTATTATATGATATTTTCTAGATTATTCCCTCCCGATCATGATATGCTGTACCATGTTGATGAGCCAAATCACATGATGTGCCCTGTTGTTCCCGACTTGTCTTAGAATGAAGCGAAGGACCCGAAAGAAGACGAATTTGAGAAGCGAAGATCTCACGACGATGAAGATGATATGGAGATTTACATTGAGGAGATGAGAATGAGCCGGAGTTGGACATATCCTTTACGAAAGAGGTAGATCCTCTTAATCTCGCCGCTACTTCGAGTTTGAACTCTGATGATGAGATTGAGGTTGAGAATCAATTGAGCAGAGGTTGAGAATGTTCTGTTCGTGTTATGAGGTAGGTGAATGTCTACGCCACTATTCTCGACGAGGGATGAGTGTAGATTGCTACCAGGCTTCATGAGATTGAGCAATTGACTTATTATAAGTCGAAATTATTCCCGCCACACGTGGTCCGACGGGCGGGCTCAAATTTTTTGAGACGATTGTGTGGTCGCGAGACGGCATGCATTGGTCGAGAAGAAAGGAGAGGCAAAGGATAGGTTTTATGGTAAGTTAATTTTGGATTTGGGTATGAAGTGACGTTTAGTGTGGGATCAAAAAACTGCAGCAATGGAAAAGTTGGTTAAGAAGATCGAGAATGTTGAAGAAAAAGCTGAGTGTAAGAAACTGAAGAAGGAACTTGAAGAAGCAAGGTTGAGCAACACATTCCTTCGTATGCAGAATGAACGAGTTGAGAGAGATCTCTATTGGACTAGAGTTCGAGCTCATGAGTTCTATCAAGAGATGATTCGTAGGGGATTTGTGTTTGAAGAAAGACCGAATGAAGCTATTGATGTTCCGATTGAAGATGAGAAGAGTCCTTTGTCTGAGCCGCAAGGATCTCCTCCTGATGTGTAGTAGTTTAGTTTCAATTGTAGTTTCTTTTGTTGTGTAATCACTAAACTGAGTCCTTAGTTGGTAGAACTAGTACTATTGGTTGTAACGATTTGTATCATTTCATGAAACAATGCAACTATGTATTAACTCTTTGTGATGAAAAATGAATGACTATCTTTTGATTACTACTTGATGTTGTATGGCTGTTGTTGTGGTTGATTTGTCATTATATCATGTTATGAGAGTATCATGTTATGAATGCTTACCAGATTGTTTTCTGTGTGACGTGACAGAATCATGCCTCCAAAGTCTGCACCTATGACTCAAGCTGCTATTCGCCGAATGATCAAGGAAAGTGTTGATGCCGCTATTGCTACTGAGCGGGCAAGGCAAGCGAATGTTAGGAACGATGCTAGTGGATCTGGGCCAGCTATGGGTTGAGACACTGCCCTGCTGTTCGTGAGTGCATGTTGGGTTTATGAAGTGTAATCCTGCTGCCTTTCATGGAGTTGAAGGAGCTATTGAATTGCGAAGCTGGTTCAAGAAAACTGAGAGCGTTTTTGAGATCAGTGAATGTGCAGAGGGTAAGAAGGTAAAGTTTTATGCTGCTACATTAGAAGGACCAGCTTTAACTTGGTGGAAAACTAAAGTTGCAACTATGGGTTTGGAGACTGTGAACCAAATGCCTTGGACTGAGATGAAGCAACTGATGACTGCTGAGTTTTGCCTGATAGAAGAGATACAACGTATAGAGCACGAGTTGTGGAACTTGAAGATTAAGGAGTATGACATTATTGCTTATACTTAAAGGTTCAATGAGCTTGCATTGATGTGTCCGAGAATGGTAGAGCCTGAAAGAGTGAAGGTTGATGCTTATATTCGAGGTTTAACGGATAACATCAAGGGTGAAGTGACATCGTCTAAGCCTGCTGATTTGAATGAAGCAGTACGTATGGCTCATAAGTTGATGGAGCAGAAGTCGCAAGCTAGAAATGAAAGAATTTTGGAAGGTAAGAAGCGAAAGTGGGAAAACCTTCAAGGTGGAAATAGTAGTGGTAAGGGCAATCAAAAGGATAACTCTCGTCAGACTTTGCAGAATAACCAAAAGCAAGGAAATGCGCGAGCCATGGTTACCGCTCCTACTGATGGAAAGCTTCCTTTGTGTGAACGTTGTTTTACTCGCCATGTTGGTCAGTGTACGATCAAATGTCACAAGTGTGGAAAGGTTGGACATAAGGCAAGGTATTGTAGGGAGAAGAGTGTTGCTACGGGTGCTAACGCTCAGCCTATTTGGACTTGTTATGATTGTGGTGAGCAAGGTCATACTAGGAACCGATGTCCGAAGAAGGTGAAGCAAGAAGAAGTTGGAGAAGTTCGTGGTCGAGCTTATGCTATTAAGGACGCTGAGCCGAAGGGTCCGAATGTGGTTACTGGTACGTTTCTGCTAAATAACCGCTATGCTTCTGTTTTATTTGATTCGGGTTCTGATAGAAGTTTTATGAACACTAGATTTAGTTCATTGCTCGATATCAAACCGATTAAAATAGAGGATAGTTATGAAGTAGAGTTAGCTGACGGAAGGGTAGTTAGTACAAACACTGTTTTGAAAGGTTGCACTTTGAGTTTAGTGAACCATATTTTTTAAATCGATCTTATGTCGATTGAGCTTGGTACGTTTGACGTCATCATCGGTATGAATTGGCTTGTCGAGCACGATGTCGTTATCGTCTGTGGCGAGAAAGTTGTTCGTATACCGTATGGGAATAAAACGTTAATAGTTGAAGGTGACAAAGGTGGATCTCGATTGAAGATTATTTCGTGTATCAAGGCCCGTAAGTATGTCGAGCAAGGTTGTCATTTGTTTTTGGCACACGTTATGAAGAAGAAATCGAAGGAGAAACGAGTGGAAGACGTGCCTGTAATTCATGACTTTCCTGAGGTGTTTCCTAAGGAGCTACCAGGACTACCACCACCGAGGCAAGTAGAGTTTCGAATTGATCTAGTACCGGAGGCCGCACCTGTTGCGCGTGCACCATATAGATTGGCACCGTCTGAGATGAAAGAGTTGTTGGTACAATTACAAGAGCTATTGGAGAAAGGATTTATTCGTCCGAGTTCATCACCGTGAGGAGCACCAGTGTTGTTTGTGAAAAAGACAGATGGATCTTTCAGGATGTGTATAGATTATCGTGATTTGAACAAGTTGACTGTCAAGAATCGTTATCCTCTTCCAAGAATTGATGATTTATTTGATCAGTTGCAAGGTTTTAGCGTGTATTCTAAGATTGATCTGCGATTAGGATATCACCAGTTACGCATTAAAGAGGAAGACATTCCGATTACTGCATTTAGAACTCAATATGGTCACTTTGAGTTCCAAGTAATGCCGTTTGGATTGACTAATGCGCCTGCTGTGTTTATGGACTTGATGAACCGAGTATGCAAGTCATATCTTGATAAGTTCGTCATAGTGTCCATCGATGATAGTTTGGTTTATTCCAAGGATGAAGAAGAACATGGAAAGCATTTGAAGACTATTTTAGAGCTGTTGAAGAAAGAGAAATTGTATGCCAAGTTTTTAAAGTGTGATTTTTGGCTAGATTCGGTACAATTTCTGGGTTATGTGATTGATCATAGTGGTGTCTATGTTGATCCTGCCAAGATCGAAGCCATTAAGAGTTGGGCTGCACCGACGACGCCGATGGAGGTGAGGTAATTTCTTGGATTGGCTAGGTATTATCGGAGGTTTATTGAATGGTTTTCTTTGATTTCTAAGCCACTGACTAAGTTGACTCAGAAAAATAAGAAATACGAGTGGGGAGAAGAAGAAGAAGCTTTTCAAACGTTGAAGCAGAAGTTGTGTAGTGCACCGATCTTAGCGTTGCCCGAAGGAACGGAAGATTTCCTGGTGTATTGTGACGCATCTCTTAAAGGTTACGGAGCCGTGTTGACGCAAAGAGAGAAAGTGATAGTGTATGCTTTTAGACAATTGAAGGTCCATGAAGAAAATTACACTACTCACGATTTGGAGTTAGGAGCCGTTATCTTCGCTCTTAGATTATGGAGACATTATTTGTATGGAACGAAATGTGTGGTTTTCACTGACCACAAGATCCTACAATATATCCTAAATCAGAAAGAGTTAAACTTGAGACAACGAAGGTGGATTGAGTTGTTGAGTGATTATGATTGTGAGATACGGTATCATCCTGGAAAAGGGAATGTTGTGGCTGACGCCTTAAGTCGTAAGGAAAGGGATAAGCCATTACGTGTTCGAGCTTTAATGATGACTGTTCACAACAATTTACCTAAGCAGATTCGTGAAGCTCAGGGAGAAGCCATGAAAAGAAAGAATGTAAAAGCAGAAAATTTAGGAAGGTTGATTAAGCCGATATTTGAATTTCGCCCTGATGGAACACGTTGTTTTGGGAATCGTGTTTGGTTGCCGCGGTACGGTGGATTAAGGGATTTGGTTATGCATGAGTCGCATAAGTCCAAGTATTCTATCCATCCGGGATCGGATAAGATGTATCAAGATTTGAATTTGTTGTATTGGTGGCCGAATATGAAAGCTGATATCGCTACATATGTTAGTAAGTGTTTAACTTGTGCAAAAGTTAAAGCTGAGCATCAAAAACCGTCTGGGTTGCTGCAACAACCTGAGATTCCTGTTTGGAAGTGGGAAAGAATTACTATGGATTTTGTGAGCGGACTGCCGAGAACGCCAAGTGGGTATGATACGATTTGGGTTATTGTCGACCGACTGACCAAATCAGCTCATTTCCTGCCTATAAAGAAAATGAAAGTAAAGTGAGAAACTCAACGGAAACTGTATGTAGAAGAACTAGAGATGTAGCAGTGTACTGTTTTGATTATTCGATCGAGATAGCCGTTTTACGTCTAATTTCTGGAGATCGCTTCAGGAAGCGTTGGGGACTAATTTGGATATGAGTACTGCTTACCACCCTCAAACAGATGGTCAAAGTGAGAGGACAATACAAACGCTGGAAGATATATTGCCTGCCTGCGTGATTGACTTCGGAAGTAGTTGGGGTCGCCATCTATCATTGGTCGAGTTCTCGTACAATAATAATTATCATGCAAGTATTAAAGCTGCACCATATGAGGTTTTATATGGAAGAAAGTGTAGATCGCCTGTATGTTGGAGTGAGGTTGGGGATAGCCAACTCACCGGTCCAGAGTTGATCCGCGATGCGACTGAGAAGATTGTCTAGATTAAGAATCGTTTGTTAATTGCTCGTAGTCGCCAGAAGAGTTATGCAGATAAGAGACTTAAGCCATTGGAGTTTGAAGTTGGTGATATGGAATTACTTAAGGTATTGCCATGGAAGAGCGTTGTGCGTTTCGGAAAGCGTGGAAAGTTAAGTCCATGTTATATCGGTCCATTCAAGGTTTTGGCTAGAATTGGTCCTGTGGCTTATACATTGGAGTTGCCTGAAGAGTTGAAGGGGATTCATAGTACTTTTCATGTTTCGAATCTCAAAAAGTGTTTAGCGGAAGGTGAAGTTGTTGTTCCGTTGGAAGAGATCCAACTTGATGATAAGTTGCATATGATTGAGGAACCGGTAGAGATTGTTGATAAAGAGGTTAAGCGACTTAAGCAGAGTCGGATACCTATAGTTAAAGTTCGTTGGAATTCGCAAAGAGGTCCAGAATTTACTTGGGAACGTGAGGATCAGATTAAGAAGAAGTACCCTCATCTCTTTACAAGTAAGAACGAAGCAGAAAGAGTGGATGAGACGAGCTGAGTGTCGGGACGTCACTCCCTAAAGGTGGGGAGAATGTAACAACCCGAGTTTCAGGTCAACGTCTATCCTTAGCTAAGATAGTTATTTTTAATTACGTAAATAATTATAGTCGTTATGCTATATGTGGTTGATTAGAGTTCCCATTTATTGGTGAATTTCATTCCGTGATTTAGTTTCTATTTGTTTTTAGCATCTAAGAAAGTCAGGAAAAAAAATTCTTATGCTCCGAGAGCGTAAATATGTTATTTTTGTATTTTACGTCGTTTCCCTGAGTTTTTGTAAAAACCGTGTTTAAAGGTCGTGTTTTACGAGGTTTAACGTTTTATTAAAGGTTTTAAACTATATTTAGTGGGACGGATTTAAAATATTTACAAACGTGATGATACCCGATATGTTGGTCGAATTTACTTATAAAAGAAATGCTTTTGTACTAAACTTGCAAGGACTTATGAAAGGAGGGGTTAAAGTTGCCAAATGCTCAAAGTTTATTTCTATAAATACAAGCATATATCACACACTTCATTTCTTTTCCAAATTCATTTTCTCTTGTCTCCTCCCTCCTCCTTGTCATTCGAACACCCAACACCAACAATAATTTCATCATCAAAAATTTATTACTTACATGCATTTAAATCCGATTATACCATTTTAATTCTTGTTTAATCCTATACAAATCCCACTAAGAAAACCTTACATGAAATGAGTATTTTGAAAGTTGGATTTTTTGTCAATTTTTCTTGATTTGGTGTATAAAGAAGTGATTCTAAGTGCTAGATTAGTGTTATATTGAAGTGGTTTGGTTTGAAAAGTTTGTTTGGTTGGTCTTTGTAGTTCGTTCGATCTTAAGGTCAAAAGGGAAGCCATAGTCAAGCTTTGTTCTAGCTTTGTGAGCACTTGTTTATGTTTCTTGTTTGATTAATTAGATGATTATTGCATATATGTAATTGTAGCTAGATGATTCAAGTGCAAAATCGATTTGAAAGTGTTACAAGTATGAACACATGTTTGATAGTTTTAGTACATATTTTTAGGCTATTTAAGCATGTTGAAATAATTGGAATTTGACAAAAATGAGTTTTTGTATGACTTTGTGTTGACTTTTGTTGACCAGAAAGTTTGACTTAGTCATAGCGTGTCGAGAAATTCTTTAAATCTAAATTAGGCTTTTGGATATGGTAGAGGATGTTATAAGCTACGATTCGATATAAAATGGTTTTTGTAACTCTTAAAAACGAACGTTTTACGGCCAAG
>BQNB010005939.1:34275-99775 GCA_026074375.1 Tanacetum coccineum
TTCTTGTCAAAGATATGGGTGTTGATTGGTTCGGTTATCAGGTTATTCGGTTAGTTCGGTTAAAATATTTTCTTTTCGTCAACCCAAAAACCTAATTTGAATTCGATTCGGTTTTCAGGTTAACCCGAATTACATATTTTATTTAAAAAAATAATAGTGATTACATAGATATTTAGCAAAAAAAATATTTCAAATATTAAAAGTGTTTTTTATATTAGAATAAAATTTTAATTGTCTTTTTATATATACAAATATTTTATAAAATATATATTTATATAAATTCGGTTTTCGGTTCAGGTTACCAAACCCATATCCAACCCGAAAACTGAATTTGTTGTTCGGTTCGGTTCGTTTTGGCAAATTCGGTTCGCTTATTAGTTCGGTTCGGTTCGGTTTAGGCAAATTCGGTTCGGTTAAGTTTTGGTTTTCGGTTTATTCAGTCTGCTCACCCCCTAGGGGTGTGGTGTTCATCGGTTCGGTTATTGGGTTGTTAGATTTATTTGGTTCTGATAGTTCGGTAAAAAAAAAATGTAAAACTAAAAACCGAACTGAAAACCAAATTTAAATTCGGTTCATTTTTCGAGTTGACCCGAGTTACACCATTTATATTTTTTTTGAATTTAAATATATACATTTTTAGAAAAAAAGATATTTCAAACATAAAAAGTGTTTTTATATTAGGATAAAATTTTGAAGGTCTTTATATATATATATATAAATATATAGAAAAAATATATTTATATATAAATTTGGTTTTCGGTTCAGAGTGTCAAAACTATAGCCAACCGAAAACCGAATTTTTAGTTCGGTTCGGTTCGGTTTTGGCAAATTCGGTTCAGTTATAAATTCAATTCGATTTTTTTGGGCTTGGTTCGGTTCGATTCATTTTGGTTTTCCTTTTATTCGTTTATTACCCAAACAATATACACCCTTAACGCACATTGTAAAATCAAACCACACTACTAGAAAAAGTGCCAATAGCAACGAAAATTTTGCAACAACCAATAAGTCGTTGCTAAATTCACACATTAGCAACGAAATTAAGCAAAACTGAAATATTTGGTTAGCATCGATTTTTAGATGCTAAATTCGTTCCTATCTACTCAAATTTTTGCGGGAACGTTCCTTCTCTTTTTTAGCAATGACTTTCGCTAAGATTATCGTTGCAAAAAACTTAGCAACGAAATTCTATTTTTTGCCAAATAAACCATCAATTATTAGCAACGAACCATTCTTTGCAAAAATTATTGGTCAAAAAATTAAAAAAATTATGCTAGATGAATGAAAAATTGGAGAGAAATTCCCACCTCTTTTTGTATGCAAAAGTTAACCAATTTTATTTAAAAATATTTTTCTTGTTACCACATATATCGGTTTGACTTGTGACGATAATGGGTTGAAAATTTAGATTTGAATCCTAAACGAAAGTCGTAAATCTCTCTCTCCCGGTTTCGTGGCTTCGTGAATCATCAAAAGTGCAGTTCGTATGAAGGAATTATGACCAAAACGATGTAACTATGTCAACATATAATGTGTTATCGTTAATTAAGGAAAAGTAGTGATCCTGAGTTATTTATTGATGATGTGTCATTTTATACACTTTTTCGGGGCCGTTTAACCCCCTAAATTGTGTGTTTATGCCCAAAATAGGTACTTAATCGTTCATTTTTCAGGTATTTTGCATTTGGAAGGCATTTGGAAGAAATACGCGTGACTTGGGATCATTTGTAGAAGAAACGGACAAGACTACGGACCTACACCAACATTGCTCAAGAATTTCTCCTCATAAGCTGGAGACGGCGTCACAGATTGCACGTGACGCCGTCACAAATCCTACCACGACGGCGTCATAAGATATCGCGACGGCGTCAGCCCGCACTACCCAGCCCAAGATCTAGAATATTCTTATCACCACGACGTCACGATTAAAACGCGACGTCGTCGTAGTGATTTTCCTATATATACAAACCCGAAATTAGGGTTATAAGTGTGTAACTTTATAGTAAAAGAAATGGACGAACCCTAGTTCGTTTAGCAGTTGTTAGGGACGATTTTAGGGCCTTAAAACCCTATTGTACTTCCTTCAATTCATGTTTTAATTAAGTAAGACTATCTTAATCATTCAATATGTCTTGTTGTGTGATTCTTATCTGTTCTTGCTTTATCTTTAACATGCTTGGCTAAACCTTCTATTGTGTTTATTTATGATTGTATGAAACCTATAATATAGATCTTAGTGGTGTTGCTTCTTGTCATGAATATGCATGTTAGGTCTTAGAAAACCAGCTTTTGTCTGTATCGCTGTTGATATGTCTAGGAAAACATGATTGTGTAGAAAGGATATCATCGGGTAACAGTATTCATACTACCTTGCCTCTTATATGGTTGATTCACTCTTAATATATTTCAAATGCATTTAATATAGTCTTAGGGGCCTTGTAATAGTCTTCATACTACCTTACTTGTGCGTTGCCTTAACGGAATATTAAATAGACGGCGGGTTCGTGTAATTCGTTCATGACTTAAGAATTAATTACATAGATCATCACAAGTGTGACAAAGCAACAACACTAGAAGAAGCAATCTATGGAGTAATACATGATTAAATAAACATAATCTTTTATTATATTGTTATCACCAGTAGCTTAGATTATATTTGGTTTAATAGCTAAAACCAAAACCACCTCTTCAATATATGATTTTACCTGCTTTCATAAAATATAAAAACACAAAAAGAATCTTCTCTCAACCCTTAGAATTCTGTTAGACCGTGATCAAGCCTTCCCAACCTATTCCCCTAGAGAACGATAACAACCCTCGAGTCTTGCCTATACTACACTACAACGATTAGGTACACTGTCTAGGGAGTTGTAAAACTTCTTGTAGAAGTCCTTACGACGACCGCAATCAAGTTTTTGGCACCGCTGCGTGGGGAATAGTTAGGTATTGATCATAGTTTAGCTTAGTTCTACTTGCTTGAATCCTTTCAAGTAAGATTTAATTTCCGCATATTAGCTTTCTTGTAGTCTATCTCTTCTTTGTGTGTTTGTTCGTAATCTCCATTGACTATTCCGTTCTTCACTATGGAGAACGCGAATCCATCACCAACCAATAATCATCTTATCTTACCAGTTGCGCTGCGTGCACGAGCCGTCCAAGAGCTCCATGAGCTACAAAAAATTTGGGCCTTTGTTGACTCTCGCCTAGAGAGTATTGAGCGGTTCCTCAATTGCTTCGCCAACCAACCTAATGAGACAAGTATAAATAACCTTGAGCCCGATGATGGATCAGTAGATACACCTCTTGTCTCTCCCTTTCCTCACTCTGACAATGACTCAGATGATGAGGAAGTTCTTAATGAATTAAGTGAGTATGAAAACGTGGGGACATTACGCCGTGAAAGAATAATTAATAGTTTTGATGGGGATGACCTTGCATTCGAATGTATGATAGGCTTTAGGAAGTTTACTGCCTATCTCGACCCTTTTCTACCAATGAATATTATCTCGCGTAAAGCCTATAATACAATAATGGTAGATGGACTAGAGGGGATGGGAAAGAACCTAGTTGCCATTGTTAGGAATGTTTACATGTTTGTTGGTAGTTTCACCTATATCACGGATTTTGTTGTGTTAGAATACATTGGAGAATTTATCATGAGCGACATGGCTGAAGTCTTAATGGGCAGACCCTTTAGAAAAATCACTAAGCTCAAATATGACGTCGATATGGGATTGATCTCGTTCACTAAGATCTTCGACACATACACATATAGGATGCCACGTACAATACGTAGGCTCAAGAACTTTAATTGGAGCAAGATCCCACCCATCTTTGTACTAAGTCAAAGAGACCTAATTAACGGATTTAAGAATGCATACGAGAAAAACAAATTTATGTACAAGAACTGCCTAAACCTAGGTCCCGAATACCAAGTAAATGAGAGTATGAAGGAATGGCTCATTCGTGGACACGTAAGCATCCATGAAACAACGTAAGGACGTGTGACTTCGAGTCTAGCTACAAGACTCGTAAAATAAAAAAAAGCGCTTCTTGGGAGGCAACCCAATATTTACTTTTCCCGCACATTAGGAGTGTCTTGTGTTTTATTCTTTCCATTTTATTCTATCATGTTCGAACTCTATCTTGTAATCATGCTTTGCATTGTTTTTAACCTCGTCTTAATTTCAATCAAAGGTATTTTGCAACAATAAGTGTACGGGAATCTATCCGATTTTTAGAGCCAAATTCAAACATGTTAAATGAATTATTTAGATTAATTCGCGTCAGTTTCGAGTCATATGAGTAAATTGTCAATTATCAGGTTTTATGCAGCTATTTGTACAAGAACTAACTTATGGAATCAAGTGCGGAAAATTTTCATCAAAAACAAAAATTTCGTTTTCACAAAACGTGGAGACGGCGTCACGATTTACACGCGACGCCGTCACCATGACTCCTGTGACGGCGTTAGAATTTCCCTGACGGCGTCAAACGCCCAGGTCCAGAAAACTTTAAAGTTTTTAATTATTTTTGAAAATAAAACTTGCATAACATTTAAAATATGTACTATTCTTTTATAAACCTGCAAAACCAACGAGTTTGACAATTCTCTCATCCTATCTTTACTGCTTTATCGAGTCAAACCCTAAATTCATATTGTATATTTGTATATCGCACATTTTATGCTTGGTGTAGTTGTCTTTGTCTTTGATTATAGGTTATATTTGATGAGAATAAGCTTGGAAGTTCTTAGGAAGTTTCATTGGACGATTCTTGGAGGACGATTTAACCAGTTATCGCATGTTTCTTCTCCATTATTGAGCAAACCAGGGGAGTACTAGTTTCTTTTCCTTGTTTTCTTTTCCCTTTAATTCGTTTTTACGGGTACCTTTATAGAACATTGGGGACAATGTTCAACTTAAGTGTAAGGGGAAAATAAGCCTTAGAAACTATTCTTTCATTTGCCATTTGCTTTGTCCTTAAAATGATGGGTAATATATAAAAACATAGCATAAGAGGTGATTTTTACCCAAATTTAATTTTTTTTATGACACATACCGACGAAAACTGAGTATTATTAGCGTCTCATGGATATGAATTTATATTACTAGCACAAAAACCCTCAAATTCCACCCCCAAAATGTGAGGTTCGCCCTTAGATATTATACCTTTAGCTTGTTCGAGTTAAGGAGTGAGCAATCATGTATGTCTATTCCGTCGTTACGGATGTGTATGCGTGGTTTTGTCGCCTTTTCTGGAACATTGGTATTGGTTACTTTAGGATTACGAGAGTGTATAGGCAGTATATTAAATTCTAAAACTTGTTTTTGTGATGCATCCCGAGACCGCATAGTAAGTATTAGGATTTGCTAAATAAGAGGCATTAGGATTAACACATGTTTTAAACCTGTAATTGTTATGACAGTCACACCGATCATATAACTATCCCACACCCTTGCCACACACTCATCTTTAGTACATGATACCCCTAGTACAACCCTCCGAGCTTATCCTTTTTCATGGTTCTCGTAATTTTCTGGTGGATTCCAAATTATTAATGAAGAGCATTGACACCCTTTAACCAATCGTTACACCCAAATCGCCTTAGCCCACCTTGTATGTACTCATTTTTAGTACATTATTGTTTTAACCCAAGTTAATTATTTGAGTACACGGTTGCTAAGTCCTTATCCTTGTAAATACTGTTTTGGGATGATTAGGATTCATGGTAGTATTTATTTCGCGGAATAATGGGGAAGAAAAGTTAAGTCAATACCCTCATATGTTTGTTAGATGATCTCCATGTTATTTTGATCCACCTCAAATCGGGTCATTAGTTAGATTGTAAATATCAAGCATGTAAAAGCTCAAATGTAGGGGTACGTGTTATAAACCCCATGTTGTGATGTACTATGTTATTCAAAAAAAAAGAAAAAGAAAAAAATAGAAAAGAAAAAGAAAGAGATTGATGTAGAGTTTGTATATCTTCGTCCGAGTCTTGGCTAAGCAACCAAACCAACGTGTATTCATGTAAATAATTAGCTAACCCTTCCACTCCAAATTCACCCAAAGTCACCACCCAAATGTATCCCCTTCGTTTCCGTTTCCATTATATGTTATCTTACACCTACACCCCACAACCCTTTAAAAGACCTATTAGATAGTAATGAATAATGCTTGCACCTAGCGGTGGAGTTTGATCCTTTACCAAGCCTATGGTAATTTATATGCTATAATAGGTAATGAGTGTTGATTTTCCGTTTCCCCCTTATGTTATAATTTATTATACACCCGAGTGAAAGAGAGAATCCCAAACACTTATGTGAGGTGCTAGTATATATCTTTCGTGCTTTTAATTATGAGGTCTAGAAGGTTGTGTTGTAAAATACTTTTAAAGAGTATGTAAAATGACTTCATATTGTTATTGTCTACATAGAAAATCCCATTTGCTTGAGGACAAGCAAATCCCAAGTGTAAGGGTATTTGATGAGGTGTCATTTTATACACTTTTTTGGGGCCGTTTAACCCCCTAAATCATGTGTTTATGCCCAAAGTAGGTACTTAATCGTTCTTTTTCAGGTATTTTGCATTTGGAAGGCATTTGGAAGAAATACACGTGACTTGGGCTCATTTAGAGAAGAAACGGACAAGACTACGGACCTACACCAACATTGCTCAAGAATTTCTCCTCAGAAGCTGGATACGGCGTCATAGATTACACGTGACGCCGTCACAAATCCTACCACGACGCCGTCACAAGATATCGCGACGGCGTCAGCCCGCACGACCCAGCCCAAGATCTATAATATTCTTATCATGACGGCGTCACGATTAAAACGCGACGCCGTCGCAACGATTTTCCTATATATACAAACTTGAAATTAGGGTTATAAGTGTGTAACTTTATAGTAAAAGAAAGGGACGAACCTATTTCATTTAGCAGTTGTCAAGGACGATTTTAGGGCCTCAAAACCCTATTGTATTTCCTTCAATTCATGTTTTAATCAAGTAAGACTATCTTAATCATTCAATATGTATTGTTGTGTGATTCTTATATGTTCTTGCTTTATCTTTAACATGCTTGGCTAAACCTTCTATTGTGTTTATTTATGATTGTATGAAACCTAGAATGTAGATCTTAGTGGTGTTGCTTCTTGTGATGAATATGCATGTTAGGTCTTAGAAAACTAGCTTTTGTCTGTATCGCTGTTGATATGTCTAGGAAAACATGATTATGTAGAAAGGATACCATCGGGTAACAGTCTTCATACTACATTGCCCCTTATATGGTTGATCCACTCTTAATATATTTCAAATGCATTTAATATACTCTTAGGGGCCTTGTAATAGTCTTCATACTACCTTACTTGTGCGTTGCCTTAACGGAATATTAAATAGACGGCGGGTTCGTGTAATTCGTTCATGACTTAGAAAATATTTACATAGATCATCATAAGTGTAACAAAGCACCAACACTGTGAGAAGCAATCTAAGGAGTAATATATGATTAAATAAACATAATCTTTTATTATATTATTATCACCAGTAGCTTAGATTATATTTGGTTTAATAGCTAAAACCAAAACCACCTCTTCAATATATGATATTACCTGCTTTCATAAAATATAAAAACACAAAAAGAATCTTCTATCAACCTTTAGAATTCTGTTAGACCGTGATCAAGCCTTCCCAACCTATTCCTCTAGAGAACGATAACAACCCCGAGTCTTGCCTATACTACACTAAAACGATTAGGTACACTGCATAGGGAGTTGTAAAACTTCTTGTAGAAGTCCTTACGACGACCGCAATCATTTATCTATCGGATCGTCCTCAAATTTATACCAAAGCATATAAACGCATAGATCTTGAACTTGACCGTTGGAATTTGCGATCACATGTGTCCTATCCGAGAATAATTTGTTTGTACAATTCTAAATAACATTTTAAAATACTAGACTCTTAGTTGACTTGACTTGTGACGATAATGTGGTGAAAATTTAGATTTGACTCCTAAACAAAAGTCGTAGATCTCTCTCCTGGTTTTGTGGATTCTTGAATCATCACTACTTTCCCTTAATTAACGTAAACACGTTATATGTTGACATAGTTACACCGTTTTGGTCATAATTCCTTATGTATCGGGTCGTCCTCAAATTTGTACAAAAGCATATAAACGCATAGGTCTTAAACTTGACCATTGGAACTTGCGATTACATGTGTCTTTTTCGAGTATAATTTGCTTGTACAATTCTAAATAACATTTTCAGATACTAGACACTTAGTTGACTTGACTTGTGACGATAATGTGGTGAAAATTTAGATTCGACTCCTAAATGAAAGTCGTAGATCTCTCTCTCCCAGTTTCGTGGCTTCTTGAATCATCAAAAGTGCAGTTCGTATGAAGGAATTATGACCAAAACATTGTAACCATGTCAACATATAATGTGGTTACGCTAATTAAGGGAAAGTAGTGATCTCGAGTTATTTAATCATCAGATTGTCCTCAAATTTAAACCATAGCATATAAACGCATAGTTCTTGAACTTGACCTTTGGAATTTGCGATCACATGGGTCCTTTTCGAAAATAATTTTCTTGTAAAATTCTAAATAACATTTTTAAATACTATACTCTTAGTTGACTTGACTTGTGATGGTAATGGGTTGATATTTTAGATTCGACTCCCAAACGAAAGTCGTAGATCTCTCTATCCCAGTTTCGTGGCTTCTTGAATCATCAAAAGCCCAATTCGTATGAAGAAATTATGACCAAAACATTGTAACTATGTCAACATATAACGTGGTTACATTAATTAAGGGAAAGTAGTGATCTCGAGTTATTTAATCATCGGATCGTCCTCAAATCTGAACCATATCATATAAATGCATAGATCTTGAATTTGACAGTTGGAATTTGCGATCACATGTGTCCTTTCTGAGAATAATTTTCTTGTACAATTCTAAATAACATTTTCAAATACTATACTCTTAGTTGACTTGACTTGGCACGACAATTGGGAACGATGCTTATGGGTTTCGGTCCGCGATCCCCGGCAATCCGGATCGCAACCGTACCGCGATTGGGAACGATCGTACCAGATGGGAAATCGCTAAGGGTTTGGCGATCCCTGTGACTATGCTACAATGGTTAAGAATTATAACGTAATTGTGCTAATGAGTCGTATAATGACTTCCATTTTTTTCACTTCAATGACTTAATTAGTCCCTTCAATATATTAGTGCTATATTTTTCATTGTTTATGATCAAAGCTCACAAACAACCTTAAATAGTCCCTGCAATATATTTAGTCGGAATTGAATTGAGACTCACAGTAGCACAAATATATTTGGTCGGAATTGCATTATATATTTCAGTGTGACTATAATGCAATATGATTTTTATGTTTTTTCATTGTTTATGATATATGTGATGCAATATCACAAACAAGTGACTGTCATTTTATGATATCATTTTCATTGTTTTTGCTACTGTGATTTAATATCACAAACAAGTGACTATAATTCAATATCATTTTTATGTTTTTGCTATTGTTGCTCAGAAATTATTCACGTTTTTGCTACTGTGAATCTGAACACAAGAAAAATACTACATCACCCAAAGGGCTATACTAATACACTTTTTTTATACAAAGACTGTGATGTTTGATTACTTGCTTTTGTGCATGTATGTCTTTTAAAAGGGCTCTTAACCTGAGCATTAAATTTTTGTAAATATGTTTGCTGTTACAATGTTCAAGTTTATGCAGGTTTAAGTAACTATGTACTTATTAGTCTACTATTTTACTAAGTGTGTATGCTCATTAGGTATCTTTTAATATGTATTACTTTGTTACTTGTTGGAATTGAGTACATTTTTACCATTGCAAATTTTACTTGGGCTTCATAAGTTTATTTATATTTTTCATGTATCTCCCGACACATGGCTGGAGGGCAAAAGTTTAGAGCAAGTAGATGTAAAAGTTCTTGTCGAGATCACTAAGATTAACACCAACATCATCTACCTTTTGTGGCTCCTTATTCCTCATCACCAACATGATGGAATTATACATTCATAACAATTTATAATTATAACATCAAAGTATAAATATAGCGGAAGCAATTAGGATCAATTTTTCACTTTAGATGAATTCGTTAGCTTTTTACGATTTTAAATTTCATTAAACCTGAACCCCTACTCATTTTTTATGTATGCATGACAGATGGCTAAAAGGAGTCATTACGAAGTAATCAGAGGGAAACCTACTAGTTGAGTTCGCATATTAAAGTTGTTGACGCCTTCTTCACCAATACCAGTAACACAACCTTCTACATTGTCTTCCAACTTTGTTGCACACCATTCGCCGATTGGTATGCCACATCTATTTTTACTTTTTTGTTAACTTAAAGTTTTTTTAGTTTATAATGTTTCAGAACAAGTTTTGTTGACAGTTCAGTTTATATAATCTCTCAAAAGTTGTTGGCAATTCGGTCAACAATGTTTCAGAACTTGTTCTTATTTTGTTGTGTATACGAGTCGTTTCTTGAGGATAATTCAGTTTTAATGTTTTAGAACTTGAACTTGTTCTTATTTTTTGTGTTTGACCTGTGATCTCTTTTGAACACTCAGTTGTGTATTATGGTTTTAATTTTTGGTTAATTTTGGTAGGACAATGAATTAAGAAAAAGACATCTTAACTTGAGTTGCTTGAGAAGTTGTGCAACAAAATAAGACATGAAAGTAATTGGTGTGATACAAGATATTAAAAGGTTGCGGCTGTCCTAATTGCTAATGTCGTCGATCGAGCTTCTGATTTTCACTTACCCCGAGGCATGAGTAAAAGCCATTAGTGTTTTCTGTAGTTGTACTAAACTTTTTGGAAGCTATTTGTACAGAATATTTATAACTTTAGCCACCTTGATGTGTTATTGTTTTGTGTAAATGGTTACTAGACGAAATCTTACATTCGTCCATTTATCGTAATGGATTCTTTTGGTTTAATGAGCTACAGGTTTATATAAATGGGACAATATCAAAACACGAATAGCATGTTCATGTTTAAAATTGAATTAGCAAAGATCATGACATACGGGCAAAAAAAATAAACTTATAGTTTTAATATCATTAACAAACCGGAAAATTCTCTTTGCTAGATATGATCGCGACGCGAGAGATGCAACTATATAATTTTCGTTGCCTGTCTACAAATTAGCAACTACATTTCCGCAGTGTGCAGCGCGAGTGAAAGAGAGCTGCGCGACGACTTGGATCTTCGTTGTTAAATAACAACGACCTGGCAAAATTAGCATCGATCTTCATAATAGCAACGGGCGATATAGCAACAACCCCAAGTTGTTGCCAATATCGTGCTAAATGTTGTTTTGCAAACATTTTAAGGGCCATGGGTTGGATCCGACTAACTCAGGTCGTTGCTATTGGCACTGAGAGAGCAGCGATATAGTGCCATTTCCAAATAAGAATTTCTATATGTGGCATGTGCGAGAGATTAAGGAAGAATCGCGGAGCAGGGAAGAGACTAACTCTTGGATATCGCGCCCTCCGTTGAATGCAACCCTTGGGGACGGAGGATGTATTGAAACTATATGTGGGGTTGTTAATGTTGATTGTCCTTACCAAGGTTATAAATAGCGTGAGGTGTGATGTGGCGGTATAGCCAAGCTTCGCGCCTTAGAAGCCATGTATAACACCCCGTGTTTTCAAGTCATTAACGACGTCAATAAATCTACTATTTATTTTTCTGGTGTTGTACGCGTTTGTTTTTAATTTCATGTATTAAGTAAAATCGCGTAAGCTAAAAACGATCATTCAATGTAAACGGGCACCAAGCAATTAAACGTTTACATCAATCAACTAAGAATTAAAAGACAAGTAAAATAAATGAAGACTTACTTAAACCTTAGCTAAACAAAGGCAATTAGGCTCAAATGAGCTTATCTACTAGCTCTGGCTTATCAATGATAAGCCAGTTTAAGTCCTTGGAAGCTCTTCCATTTTTAGCTTCCCTTCCATAAGCCTTATATCCAAATAGCCTAGGTTTTTAACTGATTTTAAAGTTAAAGTAGATTAAAGACTAATTGAGCTTAACCTGAGCTTATAGACTCAGATAAGCTTGTAGAGAGCTTGTGAGAATAGCTTATGAAACATTTGATCAAAATATTTGAGATTTATATAAAAAAACTTATAAGTAAACAAGTGATGAAACTAAACTTATAATTTTATTAATGCTAAAAACAGATTACAGGATTTGAAAGATGAAATTACAAAGACTAAAAATTACATTTAAATGAAAAATAAGCTAAAAGCTAAAATTAAGCTATTCTAAAAGCTAAAACTAGGTGCCTATGTGTGTGAGGATGAGGCTTTATTTATAGTCATGATCTGAAACTTCTAGGTCCATACCCCGCTCCTCTGTCCTCCACTCTTAGCCCTTGATCATATGGTAATCATTGGATGCTTCTTATCCACCGTTGAATCACTTGATAACTCACACGGATTGCCAACGTGGCAATCCGTGGTTTGTAGCTTCTTGTGTTTCTTCTGAGTGTATAATTAGTGTAAATTACCATTTCCTTTGTGCTTCCTTCAATCCAACATGGCATTCCTTCTTGGGTATTGGCCAATGAGAATCTTAAGTGACGTTTTAACCCTGCCATGTTGTACTTTGACACCTGAATTACCCTTTCTAGCCCTCAATTTAAACTTGCCCTTTGATTTGACCTTGGGTAAAACGGGGACGATGGGTGAACAGTGGTAAAACCACTTTTCCAGCTTTTTTTTCTTTTATAAAGGTTGGGGGTTTGACTTTTGTTGACCCGGGATGTATAATTGACTTGGGTTTTGGCCGGGCTATAAGGGATTTGGGCCAGGTTAAAGTTTTGGATTTGTTATAAAAAGAGAAATAATAAGTGTTAACTTTTTTAAATAAAAGTTAACGACCGTTAGGATTTTTTTAATGATTATTTTTGTGAACTGGTTTATAAATGAGGAACTAGTTTGGTAATTTTAGGATTTTTGTCTTTTTGTGTTTGACTTGGGTTGACTGAGAGTTGACTGAAGTTGACCATTGTAGCATTCTCATGGGTCTTTGTGTGCTCTTCCGTTCCCATGTTCGTTTTTGCCCGGTTTTAACCATTTTCTTGAAATATCTGCACCTACACAATCACAGAGACAAAACAAGCAATATTCAAGCATTTAAAGCACAATTTTGTCTTTTTAGGGTTTGTTTTGATATAAAATATATATGTGTTTTCACACATATCAGCCATATTATGTTTTAAAAAGATAGTACATCTCATGACAATTCCAAAAAGGTAAGAAACTCAAAAAACTGATTAATAACGAAAAAGATACGGTAAAAACAAGTTATACGGTTTTATAAAAGCATTTTTATAAAACAATTTATAAAAATTATACAAAACAAAAAGTTTGGTATTTTTAACAGATTATACATATTTTTAGTATTCCAAAACAATAAGAAACGTAATTTTTTGATTAAAAACGAAGAAGTTATGAATTATGCGAGTTTGTATACTTAAAATGTATAAAATTACTTTTATAAAAAGTTACTATTCATGACAGAAACATTAATGTTTGTAAACTTCATAAATAAATAGAACTTTCAATTACGAGAACGTGCTCAAAAGAATTACTAAAAACGGAGCTAAAACAGATAAAATACGACGTTTACGATAATTCGAGTTTATAAAAGTAATTTTATAAACTATGAACAGTAAAAATTACTGTTCATCAGCCAATCCCACTTCATAAAAATGTGATAATTTTGATAACGAAGAAGTGGTCTAAGGAATCGCTAAAATCGGGATTAAAACAAATAAGTTATTGCATTTACGAGTGTTACGACAATTAAATTTATAAAAGTAAATTTATAAAACCTCATAAAAAGTAAAAGTACTGTTCATTAGAAGGTTATAAAATATAAAAATGTAATATTTTTATATATCATCTTAGTACGAAGACGTGGACGTAAGAAACGCGAGAAACAGGTTTAAAACGTGAAAGTTATGCAAGTTTTACTAAAACGATAATTATAAACGTTTTCACTCTATAACAATGATTTTTTAATTTCAAATAGATGGTGATGTAGCTACATAGACTTGTATATGATATTAGTTAATCAATATGATTAGTACTTATACAACCTATATTGGATTAGGTTGCATTCGATCATTTACGTGACGCATTATCTGTGATATTTGGTTTATCAGTAACTCAAGGTGAGTTCATAGCCCCATATTTTACATGGTTTTATTTTATAAGTTTTGGGGTGGAAAACATGCAATTGTTTTATAACTGGACACAAGTGGATAATATTTATACGATGACTCAAGTTGAGCCCATTATCATGAACTGTTAATTATGGTATAACCAATTGGATTGGTCTTAGTAAGCGCGAATGTTATGAATAGATCTATTGGGTTTGACATCCCCGTTCGGGTGATTAGCTATCACTAGGCAAACGAACGTATACCATGTCAGATTAGGGATGTTGCGGGTTAGAACATCAATACGGGCAATGTGGGCAATTATATATTGCCATTTATTTATGTCGAGCTTTAGTGTCATGAGCTTAGAGCAACGTAATTACAATTATGTGATGTTTTGCATCTCCTGCATTATCATATACTTGGGGGAATCTTGTGGTCCAACCTTATACGATTTATCAAACCTATGAATTCACCAACATTATTGCTGACGTTTTAAAGCAATGTTTTTCAGGAGGTCAGTAAGCACAAGGTGCAAGCGATACATTGGTGATTTTGTATTTTGGGATGACATGCTTAAAGATATGGTTGCATTATATTTTGGGAATCATGTATTATGGACTAGTATCTTTGTAATATGAACAATGAATAAGTTAAGCTTCGGGCTTTTGTAAAAAATGTTTGCTAAATCCAATGTATCAGTTTTAAACGACTTTTAATAGTCGTTCTATATATATCTTGTGTTATTGATCTAAGATGTGACACGCCCCGGACCCTTATTCCGCTGTGACCCAATTTGGGGGTGTTACAGATTGGTATCAAGAGCTAAGGTTATAGAGAACCAGGTCAAAATGTTTTTGCTTGACTATAACCATTTTCAAATCATTGCTTTAGTGCAAAAGGGGTTGCACAGGATATACATGCCTACATACATGCATATACTAGTTGCTGCATTAGTTGGTTAGACTAGATGCATTCATAATTGATATACATGTTATAATATAATATGTATATTACTATAAGGGTCTTATACTAAATACTTATGTAAGCTACTTTTTGATTTTCAGATATTACGATGTCGGATTCGAAAGATTCCATAGTCACGTACACGCAGGTGTCGAGTCCATTTGAGGATTCATTAGATGTGGGCTCACCAGGAGTCAACGGACCACCTATGATGCCAGAGGACCCATATGCTTACATAGTGGCTGCTTATCAGGCTCCACCATCGCCTGACTATATGCCTGGCCCCGAGGAGCCGCAGTCACCACCCATACTGGACATTGTTCCTAAGCTGATGTACCCTGAGTACATGCCACTAGAGGATGAGATACTCCCGGCCGAGGAGCAGCCACTGCCTGCTGCTACCTCACCCACTGCAGATTCACCAGGATATCTTCCTGAGTCTGATCCAGAGGAGGAGCCGGAGGCTGATGATGATGATAAGGAGGAGGAGGAGGAGCCTTCCGGAGATGATGCCGATAATGAGGACGAGGATGAGGAGGAGGGGGAGGAGCACCCAGCTCTGGCCGACTCTGCCCCACCTGTACACCGTATGACTGCCAAGATATCTATCCGGGATGAGCCATCTATATCACTTCCTCCCAGGGAAGAGGTCGAGCGACTTCTTGCCTTAACTACTCCACCATCATCACCACTTACTCCATTATCATCACCACTACCACAGATACCCTCACCACCACTCCCAGTACCACCACTAGTACCTGTACTACCTCCATCACCACCTGCTAGTCCTATCCATCCATTGGGCTATCGAGCTGCTATGATCTGGCTGAGAGCCGAGGCCGCATCTACTTCCCATTCACCACCATTACCACCACCCATCATACTCTCCCATACTAGACTAGCTGCACCATCATCAGGGACATCACCCTTGTATTTACTCTCTACTGACCGTAGAGAGGACTGACCCGAGGTTTGCTTACCACATCGGAAGAGGTTATGTTCTACTTAGGGTCCTAGGTACGAGGTTGGAGAGAGTTCATCTGCTGCTGCCGCTAGACCGACTGGAGGTTGTAGGGTAGACTATGGGTTTGTTGGTACTATAGATACCGAGATCAGACGACAAAGAGCCGAGGAGTTCGGCTATGGGATTAAAGATGTTTGGGTAGACTCAAGAGAGGTTGTTGAGGAGGTAGCACCGATGACCCTTGAAGGGGTCAATACTAGGGTGACCGAGTTTGCTGCCGTTCAGGAGCAGGACACGCAGGATATCTATGGTGTGATAGGGGATACTCAGGATATGCAGACCCAGATATATCAAAGAGTTAAGACATTGGGTGATGATAGTCAGTACCACTATGAGACTGCATGACTACTAGATCAGGAGGCTCTGGTTTCCCAGGAGGCATGGGGACGCTTCATAGAGGTCAGCTATATGGCATGTTTAGAGATTATGGCATTACGCTCTGTATTGATGAGTCAGCAAGCAGTGATTTCACAGTTGCAGGCAGCTGACCGTAGGAGTCAGGTTGTGACTTTAGAGATGCTACAGGCAGACCACATGAGGCAGGCAGAGATTGCAACATTACAGACATTTGACCATACCTGACAGGAGCAGCTTATGCAGACTTTGACATTGATGCAGTCACTACATGGATAGGTGACCACTTTACAGGGACAGGTGACAGCACTGTAGGGACAGCAGGGACCCTCTGGAGGTCCAGCACAACCATTTGTATTGGAGGAGGCCGGTAGTAGTTCATAGATCAGGTTATGATTAGTTGTTTTGTATATAGCCTACTAAGTATTACGGGTGACTCCCGGCTAGTAGGGCTCTAGGTTTATGTTGTATTCGTAGCTATCTTTTGTTAGCCGGCTAAGTATTATGGGTTTTATACCCAGCTAGCACGGTAGTAGGATTTGTATTTTCATTTCTTGTATCAAGAAATCGTGTATGTTTTCCATGTATATATAGAATGGTGGTATTATGTCAGGAATGTAATATGTTTTGGTTGTAATCGAATTTGTGTGAATGAATGTCGATTTATCTATACCAGTGTTGAACTCAGTTCAGTTATATATTTCACTGTGGGATGTGATCTTGTTTTATTTATTGTGTATATGTTATGTCATGGTTAAGATTTTATGAAATCTAACGGGTGTTATACTTTTTGTGATTGAAGAAAATGGCACCGAAAAGAACCACGAGGGCTAGACCAGCCCCAGAAACAACAACTACTACCACATCTGTCACCAATGCCCAACTTCAGGCAATGATTGATCAAGGTGTCACTGCTGCACTGGCAGCACGTGATGCAACTAGGAATGGCGATGACAGCCATACCTCGGGAACGGGTGTCAGGAGGACTGAACGCGTTGCTCGAGAGTGCACCTATCAAGACTTCATGAAGTGCCAACCTCTGTATTTCAAAGGCACTGAGGGAGTTGTTGAATTAACTCAATGGTTTGAAAGGATGGAGACTGTGTTTCGCATAAGCAACTGCTCTGTGGATAATCAGATCAAGTTTTCCACTTGTACTCTTCTCGCAGGTGCTTTGACGTGGTGGAACTCCCACGTTAGGATTGTTGGTCAGGATGTTGCGTATGCAATGACTTGGACAGATCTGAGAAAGAAAATGACTGACAAGTACTGTTCGAGGAACGAGATGAAGAAGCTCGAGGTTGAGTTATGGAATTTGAAAGTGAAAGGTACCGATGTGACAGGGTACAATCAACGATTCCAAGAACTAGCACTACTATGTGTTAGAATGTTTCCTGAAGAATCAGACAAGGTTGAAAGGTATGTCGGTGGGTTGCCCGACATGATTCAGGGAAGTGTTGTGGCATCGAAACCGAAAACCATGCAGGAGGCTACTGAAATGGCATCCGAACTGATGGATAAGAAAATCAACACTATCGCTGAAAGGCAGGCTGAGAACAAGCGGAAGTTTGAAAACACTTCTCGAAACAATCAAAACCAACAACGACAAGAAAACAAGAGGCAGAACACTGGCAGAGCCTACACTGCAGGATCTGGTGATAATAAATCATATACAGGATCTAAACCTCTGTGTCCCAAATGCAATTACAACCATAACGGTCCATGTGCACCAAAATGCTATAAGTGCAACAAATTTGGTCACTTGGGGCGTAATTGTAGAAGTTCTGCAAGTGTTAATCCGGGTAGTAACCAAAGAGGAAATGGGACAGGTCAAGGGCCTACTTGCTTCGAGTGTGGAGTTCGGGGACACTTCAAGACGGACTGTCCGAAGCTGAAGAACAACAACAACAACCGTGGTAATCAGGGTAGAAATGCCAATGCTCCAGCAAAGGTGTATGTAGTAGGGCATGCAGGGACAAACCCAGATTCCAATGTCGTGACGGGTACGTTCCTTCTCAACAACCGCTATGCTTCTATCTTATTTGATACTGGTGCCGATAGGAGTTTTGTGTCCACTGCATTTAGTTCCCAAATTGACATCACATCATCTACCTTGGATCACTATTATGATGTTGAATTAGCCGACAGAAGGATAATTGGGTTGAAACACTATTTCTTAGGGAGTTGTTATACATTAAATTACTGAACCAAGCATTTCAACATAAATTTAATGCCCGTAGAACTTGGTAGCTTCGATGCTATAATTGGTATGGATTGGTTGGCGAAGTACCAAGCGATCATTGTGTGTGCCGAGAAGATTGTTCGCATCCCCTGGGGAAATGAAACTCTAATCGTTCATGGTGACGGGAGTAACCAGGGAAATGAGACACGATTGAACATCATCTCGTGCACCAAAACTCAGAAATATGGCTAAAGGGTCTATCTGTTTTGGTACATGTTTTACTACAAAAAAGGGGGAAGACAAGTCGGAGGAGAAGCGACTTGAGGATGTACCCATTGTCCGAGATTTTCCTGATGTATTTCCTGAGGACTTGTCGGGTCTTCCTCCAGCTCGACAAGTGGAGTTTCAAATTGATTTGGTACCTGGTGCTGCACCTGTAGCACGGGCACCTTATCGATTGGCGCCTTCCGAAATGAAAGAGTTGTCATAGCAATGTTAAGAGTTATCTGACAAAGGCTTAATAAAAAAAAAGACCCAGTTCCTCACCTGGGAGCTCCGGTTTGTTTGTCAGAAGAAAGATGTGATCATTCCAGATGGGCATTGGATTACCGGGAATTGAATGATCTAACGGTGAAGAAACCGTTATCGCAACTTCCAAGAATTGATGATCTATTTGATCAGCTTCAAGGGTCGAGTGTTTACTCGAAGATCGACTCGAGAAGAAGACATTCCAAAAACCGCTTTCAAAACTCGTTACGGCCACTATGAATTTCAAGTTATGCCATTTGGTTTGACGAACGCACCTACTGTATTCTTGGACCTTATGAATCAGGTGTACAAACTATATCTGGATAAATTCATGATTGTCTTTATTGATGATATTCTGGTATATTCAAAGAACAAGCAAGAACATAAAGAGCACCTTAAGCTAATCTTAGAATTGCTTAAGAAAGAGGAGTTGTATGCCAATGTTTTTCCATGTTCCTAGGTCACGTGATTGATAGTAAGGGCATCCAAGTGGATCCCGCCAAGATTGAATCCATTAAAGATTGGGCATCTCCTAAGTCGCCAACGAAGATTCGTCAATTTTTAGGTCTTGTTGGTTATTACCGGAGATTCATTGAAGGGTTTTCGAAGATCGCCAGACCAATGACCAAGCTTACTCATAAGAAGGTTAAGTTTATTTGGGGTGATAAACAAGAAGCAACTTTTTAACTGTTGAAGCAGAAGTTATGCAGTGCACCAATCCTGGCCTTACCTGAAGGAAACAAAGATTTTATGGGCATACTTCGATGCTTTAAAGAGGGTTTGGCGCTGTGTTAATGCAAAGAGAAAAAGGTGATTGTTATGCATCACGTCAATAAAAGATTCATGGAAGAATATACAAAATCATGATTTGGAACTTGGAGCGGTAGTGTTCGCTCTCAAGATTTGGAGGCACTACCTGTATGGAACCAAGTGCACAGTGTTTACTGATCATAAGAGCTTACAACACATTCTTGATCAAAAGGAGCTGAACATAAGGCAACGCCGATGGTTAGAGTTGCTCAGTGATTACGATTGCGATATTCATTATCACCCGGGGAAAGCAAATGTTGTTGCCGATGCTTTGAGCAGGAAAGAACGAGAACCACCCTTAAGAGTTCGAGATTTAGTCATAACTATTGGCTTGGATCTTCCCAAACAAATACTGAATGCTCAGACTGAAGCACGAAAACCAAAGAACATCAAGAACGAAGATGTTGGAGGCATGTTGGTTGAAAATTCTAAGGATCTAGAGAAACTCAGAATAGAAAAGTTAGAACCCCGTGCGGATGGAACTCTATGCCTCAATGGCAGGAGTTGGCTACCCTGTTATGGCGACTTAAGGACTGTGATTATGCACGAGTCCCACAAGTCAAAATACTCTATTCATCCAGGTTCTGACAACATTGTACCCAATATATGAAGAAGCTATATTGGTGGCCTAATATGAAGGCAAACATCGCCACCTATGTTAGCAAGTGTTTGACCTGTACTAAAGTCAAGGCCGAACATCAAAGGCCATCAGGATTGTTAGTACAACCCTAGATACCAGAATGGAAGTGGGACAACATCACTATGGATTTTGTTACTAAGCTTCCTAAGTCGTCGCAAGGCTACGACACCATTTGGGTGATTGTTGACCGACTCACTAGTCGGCATTTTCACACCCATGAGAGAGACTGATCCTATGGATAAACTTGCAAGAATATACCTAAAGGAGGTTGTCACGAGGCATGGAATACCTGTTTCAATTATTTGTGATCGCGACCCGAGGTTCGCATCCAATTTCTGGAGGTCACTCCAGAATGCTTTAAGTACTAACTTGGATATGAGTATTGCATACCATCCACAAATAGACGGACAAAGCGAGAGGACTATTCAAACTCTCAAGGATATGTTGCGTGCTTGTGCAATCGACTTTGGAAAGGGTTGGGTTAACCATTTGCCATTAGTCGAGTTCTCATATAACAATAGCTATCATGCTAGCATCAAGGCCGCACCATTCGAAGCACTTTATGGTCGAAAGTGTCATTCACCTGTTTGTTGGACCGAAGTTGGAGAAGCTCAAATCCTAGGTCCAGAATTAATACAAGAGACAACCGAGAAAATCGTTCAAATCAAGCAAAGAATGCAAGCTGCTCGAGATCGACAGAAAAGTTACGCCGATCTAAAGCGTAAACCGATGGAATTCCAAGTCGGGGATAAAGTTATGCTTAAAGTTTCGCCTTGGAAAGGGGTCGTACGTTTTGGCAAATGGGGGAAGTTAAACCCCAGGTATGTTGGACCTTTCAAGGTGTTAGAAAAGGTCGGAGAGGTTGCTTACAAGCTCGAGCTTCCTGAAGAGCTGAGCAGAGTTCATAATACATTCCATGTGTCCAACCTGAAAAAGTGTCATGCCGACGAACCATTAGCCGTTCCGTTGGATGGACTTCATCTTGATGACAAGCTTCATTTTGTTGAGGAACCAGTAGAAATAGTAGATCGTGAAGTTAAACGGTTGAAGCAAAGCCGAATCCCATTTTTCAAGGTTCGATGGAACTCCAAGAGAGGTCCTGAGTTCACATGGGAACGTGAAGACCAATTCAAGAAGAAATACCCACACCTCTTCACCAAGACCGCACCGTCGTCAAGTGCTGCATCGTGAGCCTTGAGGACAAGGCTCGTTTAACGGGGGAAGTCTATAACACCCCGTGTTTTCAAGTCATTGACGACGTCGATAAATCTACTATTTATTTTTAGTGTTGTACGCGTTTGCTTGTAATTTCATGTGTTAAGTTAAAATCGCGTAAGCTAAAAATGATCAATCAATGTAAACGGGCATCAAACAATTAAACATTTACATCAATCAAGTATTAAATAATTATTTTGAGAATAATTATGGTCTTTGTTCATTTTATTTTTATTGGTTGCGTAAAGTATTTACGTTTCGCAATAAAATACGTTTAGGCATACCCGGAACCACCAAAATGTTTCTACGCATCAACAAATACCCACTTTTATACCCAATACATAAAAGTTACAAAAATATATCATGTATATGCATCTATGGCCGGATTTAGTCTTGTGGATACAAGAAATATCTCAAAAATCTACCACTTGCAATGTACTTCACCAATCTATAACTGTTTATAGGACTTTCTCAAGCAATAGACCCCATACCGATGTCCATTAACGGACTTCCTAGATTTCTTCATCTTGTCTCATGACTCATCCAAGTGGTCTTGGCTAAGTCAAATAAGTACATAAGTCTTTAGGTAGTGGAAGTAACTCTACACTTCAAAACTTTACAAGAAAAAAATCTAACTGTCTCTCCTTTTGGCTCACAATAACACGGCATTCAATTCCCCCCTCCATAATAATCCATACTTTGATTTGCAAGACTATAAACACCTACGCACACATCATTTTTCCCTTTTATTGGGGATAACCTAAGGTGTTTGCAAGGGTTGGTTAAAGGTTTAAAGATTGAAAGCCAGATTTGCCAAGATTGGGTTTTTCTAAGAAACTAGGGTTTTTCAAGTGATGTAAGCTTTGGTTTAGGTTAAACAAGGGTTTTAGGATCTTTTTAATCTCATACATCTATATAAGGTTATCTATAACACTTTATGTCTTTACTTTATTCATTTTTATGAGTATATATGTTTTATAGAGCTAAATCACCAATTAGGGCTTTTAAATATGTTAAAAAGATAACTTACTTGTGGTTATGAATTTACACACTTTTTCTTATGTTATGTTGTTGTATATATCATGGAATAATGATATTATGAGTGTGGTAACATGTTGGTTAAAGCATAAAAAGTTATATATGTTTATTGTTAAAAGTGTACTTAAGAAAAAGTTAAGGTTTTTAAGCCTTGGTATGAACATGTTATCTTGGACTTAAGGACAAATTATGGACCTATGGACTATATAATATGTATTGACATAGTATATTAAGAGTTGTAAAGAAATTATGGTATTTTAATTTGTTAAAAAGTTATATATAACACAAGTAATATAAGAGTTTAACTATAAACAAGATACAAGAGGACTGTTTGGATTCGAAATCAAATAGATAGGGTTATCATTTTTAATAAAATACTACGGCTCATGACGATTCCAAAATGATAAGAAACTCGAAAAAGGATTAATAACGAAAATGATTCGCTAATTTTACGAGTTTACGTTAATTAAGTACGGCTTTTAAAATAACCTTTTATAAATATTATAAATTAAAACAGAAATCTTGAATTTTTAACAAATTATACATAATGTTAGATTCCCAATAAACAATAATGGAAAAACGTTTTACCTTCCCTCTTAGTAGCTGAACCCGATTTTTGTTGAATACCTCAACGATCCTGAAGATGTAACATTTGACTCACCCCCTGTATAGCCATTCCAGAAATCTTAATAGAGAATTCACGACTCACACATAATCTTCGCCCTACCCCGCTTAGTGCATAAATAAAACCATCCCATCACCTCCAGTACTGTCCTGAGCCCACGCCTGTGTAATAACTACTAACGCCTCCCTGCCCATACCCGCCGCCCTTCAATCGACCCAGATAAACAACTAATTTTTCCCCCGTTAACTTCTAAATATAAATTTCAATTACGGGAATTACGCTCGAAAGAATTACTAAAAACGGAGCCTGCTTTTAAAACGATATATAAAATATGCCCCCGCCACCCCCCCCCCCGTTTACGATAATTGAGTTTATAAAAGTAATTTTTTTAAACTCATGGAACAGTTAAAAAGTTACTATTCATCAGCTGACCCAACTTTATATACTATGATATATCTTTTTCAATAGCAAAGCCATACTCGAAGGAATCGCAAAAATCGGGATTAAAACGGATATATAATTATTACATTTACGGTTTACGCTAATTAAAACCAAAAAAGATGGTTATAGCTGTTTTATGAAACTGTAAAACACTATTCACCACAGAATGTTAAAAATTTAAATATGTAAATTTTGATCCTCGTCGTTCTTAATACGGAAAGCATGTACATAATAAAAGTAACGCCGAGGAAATGGGTTTAAAACGGGAAAGTTATGCTAGTTTTACTAAAATGATAATTATAAACGTTTTCACTTTATAACAACGATTTCTTAAATTACAAATAGACGGTAGTTGAAGCTATATAGAATTATATGTGGTTATCAAAGTACTATATTACTAGGGAGTTTCATAATGAGGCCTCTTCGGGGTGGCGTATCGACGAGTTGTTGGATTTACGATTTAAAATGTCCTAGCTCCTCATACGGCACTACATGACCTCTTAAAATTTATGATAGCCCGAACGATAGTATGACGTAATAACAAGACTTGTAAATGATGTTAGGTTAATCAAAGCGATTAGTGTTATATGACAACATATGTTAAATTTAGGTTTCATTCGATCATTTGCGTGCGCGATATCTGTGATATTTGGATTATAGTAAACTCAAGGTTGAGTTCATAGCCCACATTTTAATGTTTTGTTTTATAAGTTTTGGAGGGGAAGGGAAAACATGCTTGTTTTATATTCTGGACACAAGTGGATACTTTTATATTATGATTACGTGTTGCCTAAGTAGGCGATAACCCAATCTGAGCCCATTATCATGAACTGTCAATTACGGGACTGTGAGCGCGAGTGTTATGAATAGATCTATTAGGTTTGACAACCCCGTTCGGGTGATTAGCTATCACTAGGCAAACAAACGTATACCATGTCAGATTAGGGATGTTGCGAGTTAGAACATCAATACGGGTGATGTGGGCAATTATATATTGCCATATATTTATGTCGAGCTTCAGTTTCATGATCTTAGAGCAACGTAATTACATTTATATGATTTTTGCATGTGTTGCATTATCATACACTTGGGAAATCTTGTGGTCCAACTTTATACGATTTATCAAACCTATGAATTCACCAATATTATTGTTGACGTTTTTAAGCACGTTTTTTTCAAGAAGGTCAGTTAAGAACAAGGTTGCAACGATACTTGGTCGATTTTGTATTTTGGGCTAGACAATGCTTAAAGATATGGTTGCATTATATTTTGGGACTCATGATTATAACTAGTATCTTTGTAACTATGGACAATGAAGAAGTTAAGCTTCGGGCTTTTTGTAACAAATGTTTGTTAAATCCAATGTATCAGTTTTAAACAACTTTTAATGGTCGTTCTATATATATCTTGTGTTATTGATCTGAGAAGTGACACGCCCCGGACCCTTATTCCGCTGCGACCCAATTTGGGGGTGTTACAGATTGGTATAAGTAGCCACAGGGTATAGAGAACCAGGTCAACAATGTTTTTGCTTTGTGACTATAAACCTTTTTCAAACAATTGCTTATATACAAAAGGGGTTTTTCCCAAGACATTACTTGCTTTAATACATACATCACATACACTACTTGTGCATTAGTCGGTTAGGTCTAGAAGCATGATGATTGATATTATGATTGTATTACACGTTATGATATAAATGTTTATATTAATATAAGAGTCTTATATTAAATACTAATTATAAGTTATTTTGGATTTTCAGATTCAGTTGTGTCGAATTCGAAAGATTCCACGGTCAACAACACGGAGGTCCAGTCCATTGAGGATGGGTCAGGACATTGGTTTCTCAGGGAGTCTGATGGACCACCCATTATGCTAGAGGACCCATATGCTTACATAGTGGCTGCTTATCAAGCTCCACCATCGCTTGACTACATGCCTGGCTTCGAGGAGCCGTAGTCACCACCCCCACTGGACTTTGTTCCTAAGCCGATGTACCCTAAGTACATGCCATTGGAGGATGAGATACTCTCGGTCGAGGAGCAGCCACTACCTGCTGCTGCCTCACCCACTGCAGATTCACCAGGATATGTTCCTAAGTCTGATCCGGAGGAGGAGCCGGAGGAGGACGATGAGGATCCCGAGGAGGATCCAGCTAATTACCCTGCCGATAAGGATGATGATGATGGTGAGGAGGAGGAGCCTTCTGGAGATGATGCTGATGATAAGGATGAGGACGAGGACGAGGATGAGGAGCACCCATCTCTGGCCGACTCACCTGTACACCGTATGACTACCAGGATATCCATCCGGGATGAGCCATCCATATCACTTCCTCCTAGGGAAGAGGTCGAGAGACTTCTTGCCTTAACCACTCCACCACCATCACCACTTACTCCACTATCATCTCCATTACTACAGATACCATCTCCCCTACTTCCAGCATCACCACCAGCATCGGTACTACCTGCGTCACCACCTGCTAGCCCTATTCGTCCGTTGGGCTATCGAGCTGCTATGATCCGGCTGAGAGCCGAGACATCATCCACTTTTCATCCATCACCACTACCTACTTCATCACCACCTTTGCAGTTACTATCTTCTGACCGCAGGATAGACAAGCCCGAGATTACACTACCACCTCGGAAGAGGTTGGGTATTGACCTTGGTCCTAGGTATGAGATTGGAGAGAGTTCAGCTACAGCTGCCACTAGACCGATTGGAGGTCGTAGGGCAAACTATGGGTTTGTCGGTACTATGGATATAGATATCAGACGACATAGAGCCGAGAAGGTCGGCTATGGGATTAGAGATGTTTGGGTAGACCCGAGAGAGGCTTTTGAGGAGGTAGCACCAATGACCCTTGAAGGGGTCAATACTAGGGTGACTGAGCTTACTGCAGTCCAGGAGCAGGACACGCAGGATATCTATGAGTGATTAGGGGTACTTGGACAGCTGACCCAGATATATCAGAGTGTTGAGACATTGGTTAATGATAGTCAGTATCACTTATGGACTGCAGACTATAGTAGGAGGCTCTGGTTTCCCGTGAGGCTATGGGACGCTCCATTGAGGTTAGCTAAATAAACACATTCAGAGATTATGGGCATTACGTTCTTGTAGTGATGGTCAGCAAGAGTGATTTTCCAAGTTGTGCAGACAGCCGACCGTAGGAGTCAGGCTGTGACTTCAGAGATGCTACAGGCAGACCATAGGAGGCAGGCAGAGATTGCAGCATTACAGACATTTGACCGTACTCGCCAGGAGCAGCTTTTACAGACTTTGACATTGATGCAGTCACTACAGGGACAGGTGACCACCTTATAGGGACAGGTGACAGCACTGCAGGGACAACAGGGACCCTTTGGAGGTCCAGCACAGCCAGTTGCACCGGAGGAGGCCGATAGTAGTTCATAGATCAGGTTATGACTACTTGTTTTGTATATAGCTACTATGTTATTACTTGGTGTCTCCCGGCCTAGTGGGCTCTAGGTTTATGTTGTATTCGTAGCTATCTTTTGTTAGCCGGCTAAGTATTATGGGTTTTATACCCAGCTAGCATGGTAGTAGGATTTGTATTTTCATTTCTTGAATCAAGAAATCGTGTATGTTTTCCATGTATATATAGAATGGTGGTATTATATCAGGAATGTAATATGTTTTGGTTATAATCTAATTTGTGTGAATGAATGTCGATTTATCTATACCAGTGTTGAACTCAATTTAATTATATATTTCACTTTGGGATGTGATCTTGTTTTAATTATTGTGTATATATTATGTCATAGTTAAGATTTTATAAAATCTAACGAGTGTTATACTTAATGTGATTGAAGAAAATGGCACCGAAAGAACCACAGAGGGCTTTGAAAGCCCTTTATAAAAACTAACAAACTTACTACCACATCTGTCACCATGCCTAACTTCAGAATGATTGATCAAGGTTTGTCATGCTGCATGGAGCAACGTGATGAAAACTAGGAATTGCGATGACAGCCTATTAAATCAGGAACGGGTGTCAGGAGGACTAAAAACGCGTTGCTCGATAATGCACCTATCAAGACTTCATGAAGTGCCAACCTTTGTATTTCAAAGGCACTGAGGGAGTTGTTGAATTAACTCAATGGTTTAAAAGGATGGAGACTATGTTTCGCATAAGCAACTGCTCTGTGGATAATCAGATCAAGTTTTCCACGTGTACTCTTCTCGCAGGTGCTTTGACGTGGTGGAACTCCCACATTAGGATTGTTGGTCAGGATTGTACGTGTGTTCCAATGACTTAGGACAGATCGAGAAAAGAATATGGACTAACAAGTAAATGTTCCGAGGAACGAGATGAAGAAGCTCGAGGTTGAGTTATGGAATTTGGAAAGTGAAAGGCCACTTTGACCTGTTGGTCCACTGATGTGACAGGTTTTTATAATCAATGATTCCAGAATTGCACTACTATGTGTATAGTAAGTTTTTCCTGAGAATGACAAGGTTGGAAAGGTATGTGGGTGGGTTGCCGGAATGATTCAGGGAAGTGTTTTGTGGCATCGTAAACCGAAAACATGCAGGAGGCTATGAACATTGGCATCCCGATCTGAATGTATATGAAAATCAGCACTATCGTGAAAGGCTAGGTGAGAACCAAGAGGAAAGTTTTTAAAATATACTTCTCGATAATAATTCAAAACCAAACAACGGACATGTAAAACAAGAGGCAGAACACTGGCAGAGCCTACACTGCAGGATCTGGTGATAATAATATAATTATAAAGGAATCAAACCTCTGTGTCCAAAAGCCAATTACAACCTAACGGTCCTATGTGGAACACCAAAATGCGCTATAAATTGCAAACAAATTGGTCACTTGTGAGGCGTTAATTGTTAGAAGTTCTTACAGGTGTTAATCGGGTAGTAACAAAGAGGAATGGGAAAGGTCAAGGGCCCCCACCTACTTGCTTCGAGTGTGGGATGTTCTGGGGGACAATCAAAGATGGTGGACTGTCTAAAGTTGAAGAACAACAACAACAACCGTGGTAATCAGGGTAGAATGGTAGAAATTCTAATGCTCCAGCGAAGGTGTATGTAGTAGGGCATGCGGGGACAAACCCAGATTCTAATGTCGTGACGGGTACGTTCCTTCTCAACAACCGCTATGCTTCTATCTTATTTGATACTGGTGCCGATAGGAGTTTTGTGTCCACTGAATTTAGTTCCCAAATTGACATCACACCATCTACCTTGGATCACTATTATGATGTTGAATTAGCCGACGGAAGAATAATTGGGTTGAACACTATTCTTAGGGGTTGTACATTAAATCTCCTGAACCACCCATTCAACATAAATTTAATGCCCGTAGAACTTGGTAGCTTCGATGCTATAATTGGTATGGATTGGTTGGCGAAGTACCAAGCGATCATTGTGTGTGCCGAGAAGATTGTTCGCATCCCCTGGGGAAATGAAACTCTAATCGTTCATGGTGACGGGAGTAACCGGGGAAATGAGACACGATTGAACATCATCTCGTGCACCAAAACTCAGAAATATTTGCTAAAAGGATGTCCTATCTTTTTGGCACATGTTACTACGAAAAAGGCGGAAGACAAGTCGGAGGAGAAGCGACTTGAGGATGTACCCATTGTCCGAGATTTTCCCGATGTATTTCCTGAGGACTTGCCGGGTCTTCCTCCAACTCGACAAGTGGAGTTTCAAATTGATTTGGTACCTGGTGTTGCACCTGTAGCACGGGCACCTTATCGATTGGCGCCTTCCGAAATGAAAGAGTTGTCAGAGCAACTGCAAGAGTTATCTGACAAAGGCTTTATAAGACCCAGTTCCTCACCCTGGGGAGCTCCGGTCTTGTTTGTCAAGAAGAAAGATGGATCATTCAGGATGTGCATTGATTACCGGGAATTGAATAAACTAACGGTGAAGAACCGTTATCCACTTCCAAGAATTGATGATCTATTTGATCAGCTTCAAGGGTCGAGTGTTTACTCGAAGATCGACCTAAGGTCAGGTTATCACCAACTGAGGGTTCGAGATGAAGACATTCCAAAGACCGCTTTCAGAACTCGTTACGGCCATTATGAATTCCAAGTTATGCCATTTGGTTTGACGAACGCACCTGCCGTATTCATGGACCTTATGAATCGGGTGTGCAGACCATATCTGGATAAATTCGTAATTGTCTTCATTGACGATATCCTGATATATTCAAAGAACAAGCAAGAACACGAAGAGCACCTTAAGCTAATATTAGAGCTGCTTAAGAAGGAGGAGTTGTATGCCAAGTTTTCTAAGTGTGATTTTTGGATTCCTAAAGTACAGTTCATAGGTCATGTGATTGATAGTAAAGGAATCTATGTGGATCCTGCCAAGATCGAATCCATTAAAGATTGGGCATCTCCTAAGTTACCAACGGAGATTTGTTAATTTTTAGGTCTTGCTGGGTATAATCGAAGATTTATCAAAGGATTTTTGAAGATCGCCAAACCAATGACCAAGCTTACTCAGAAGAAGGTCAAGTTTGTTTGGGGTGATAAACAAGAAGCAGCTTTTCAACTGTTGAAGCAGAAATTGTGCATTGCACCAATCCTGGCCTTACCTGAGGGAAGTGAAGACTTTATCGCATAATGCGATGCTTCAAAGAAGGGTTTGGGCGCTGTGTTGATGCAGAGAGAGAAGGTGATTGCTTATGCATCACGCTAATTGAAGATCTATGAGAAAAACTATACAACTCATGATTTGGAACTTGGAGCAGTAGTGTTCGCTCTCAAGATTTGGAGGCACTACCTGTATGGAACCAAGTGCACGGTGTTCACTAATCATAAGAGCTTACAACACATTCTTGATCAGAAGGAACTAAACATGAGATAACGCCGATGGTTAGAGTTGCTTAGTGATTACGATTATGATATTCGTTATCACCCGGGGAAAGAAAATGTCGTTGCTGATGCTTTGAGTAGGAAGGAACGAGAACCACCATTAAGGGTTCGAGCCCTAGTCATGACTATTGGCTTGGAGCTTCCCAAATAAATCTTGAATGCTCAGACTGAAGCTCGGAAGCCGAAGAACCTTAAGAACGAAGATGTTGGAGGTATGTTGATTGAAAATTCTAAAGATCCGGAGAAATTTAGAAGGGAAAAGTTAGAACCACGAGCAGATGGAACTCTATGCTTCAATGGCAGGAGTTGATTGCCATGTTATGGTGATTTAAGGACCGTGATCATGCACGAGTCCTACAAGTCCAAATACTCTATTCATCCGGGTTCTGACAAGATGTACCAAGATATGAAGAAGCTATATTGGTGGCCCAATATGAAGGCCAACATCGCCACCTATGTTAGCAAGTGTTTAACCTGTGCTAGGGTCAAGGCCGAAAACCAAAGGCCATCAGGATTATTGGTACAACCCGAGATACCTCAATGGAAGTGGGACAACATCACTATGGATTTTGTTACAAAGCTTCCAAGGTCGTCGCAAGGTTACGATACCATTTGGGTGATTGTTGACAGACTCACTAAGTCTGTAATCTTTCTACCGATGAGGGAAACTGATCCCCTGGAGAAACTGGCAAAAATGTACCTAAAGGAAGTGGTCGGAAGATATGGAATCCCAGTCTCAATTATTTGCGATCGTGATCCTAGGTTCGCATTAAATTTCTAGAAGTCACTCCAGAAGGCTTTAGGTACTAGCTTGGACATGAGTATGGCATACCATCGAGAGACTGACGGACAAAGCGAGATGACTATTTAAACTCTTGAGGATATGCTACATGTGTGCGTGATCGACTTTGGAAAGGGTTGGGTCGACCATTTGTCCTTAGTTGAGTTCTCGTATAACAATAGTTATCACACTAGCATAAAGGCTGCACCTTTTGAAGCGCTTTACGGTCGAAAGTGTCGTTCACCTGTTTGTTGGGCCGAGGTTGGGCAAGTCAACTTACCGGTCCAAATTTAGTTCGAGAGAAGACCGAGAAGATTATTTAGATAAAGCAGAGAATGCAAACCGCTCGCGATCGACAAAAGAGTTACGCCGATAAGAAGCGTAAGCCGATGGATTTTCAAGTTGGGGATAAGATTATGCTAAAGGTTTCACCTTGGAAAGGGGTCGTACGTTTTGGCAAACAGGGGAAGTTAAACCCCAGATATGTCAGACCTTTCAAGGTGTTAGAAAAAGTTAGATCCGTTGCATACAAGCTTGAGCTTCCGCAAGAGCTGAGCAGGGTTCATAATACTTTTCATGTATCCAATTTGAAGAGGTGTTATTCCGATGATCCATTAACTGTGCCATTGGATGGACTACACGTTGATGACAAGCTTCAGTTTGTCGAGGAACCGGTCGAGATCATGGATTGAGAGGTAAAACAGTTGAGGCATAGCTGTGTCCCAATTGTCAAGGTAAGATGGAACTCCAAGAGAGGTCCTGAGTTCACGTGGGAACGTGAAGACCAATTCAAGAAGAAATACCCGCACCTCTTCACCAAGACCGCACCGCCGCCAAGTGTCGCATCGTAAGCCTTGAGGACAAGGCTCGTTTAACGAGGGAAGTCTATAACACCCCGTGTTTTCAAGTCATTTACGATGTTAATAAATCTACTATTTATTTTACGTGTTGTACGCGTTTGCTTTTAATTTCATGTATTAAGTAAAATCGCGTAAGTTAAAAACGATCATTCAATGTAAACGGGCATCAAGCAATTAAATGTTTACATCAATCATGTATTAAAAAATTATTTTGAGAATAATTATGGTCTTTGTTCTTTTTATTTTTATTGGTTATGTAAATTGGCTACGTTTCGCGATAAAATACGTTTAGGCATACCCGGAACCACCAAAATAAATCTACGCTTCAACAAATGCTTAGTTTTATTTTCAATGACTAAATTTTCTAAAACCTTACCACATTTAAACAAATGGGACGCCTACATATAACAAGGAATGAGCAAGACTTGTCAAGTTACAAGTATACACTTTATATAACAAAGACTACACTTTACCTTATACATTATATTTTCATTTTACAAGTAATACACAATATTTACCAAGTAAATATCTAAGAAACACTTCTCCTTATATCAAGGGGATGATCTCAACTATTGAGTGACAAAGAAACATAAGTAATAAATTAGAGTAAGGTGCAAGTATGGGATTATAAGACTTCTATCATGACTAGTGATTTAAGGCACTAGTCATGCCTATTAGACCATGTGAGTCGTCCACCCCCCCCCCCCTTAGACCAAAAGACTATTAGTCTTTGTTACTTACTAGTTTACATTACATATACTTGCACTTTAGAATGAGAAAAACATACATCCATTTCCTTTACCAAAAATCAAAACAATTCTCTCCCTTTTGGTTCTTAAAAACCCACGGCATCGACACCCCTTTATAATCCATAGTTTGATTTTACAAGACTATACACACATTCATACATCATTCCTATGATAACCTAAGGTGTTTGCAAGGGTTGGTTAAAGGTTTACAAGTATTGAAGCAAGTTTTGCAAGATTAGGGTTTTCTAAGAAAACTAGGGTTTTCAAGTGTGCAAGCTTGGGTTTAAAGTCTAAACAAGGGTTTAGCACGTATTTCCCATCTTCTTCATTCATCATAAGGTTATCTAAAATCCTTTATCTTTTCATTTCATGAGTTTATATGTATATGATGCTCTATATAGTAAAATCACCATTATGATGCTTTTAAACATGTAAAAAGGATTTTTACTTGTTGTCATTATTTTGTACACTTTTACATAAGATATGTTGTTGTTAACATCATGTTAAAATAGATACATAAGTGTATTACACTCTTGGTTAAGCACAAAAAGTGTATGTACAAGATTGGGGTTTTTAAGGTTTATTTAAAAAGCTACAAGTAAAAGTGTTGTGAATAACTTACTAACTTTTTAGTCTTGTTACCATGGACTTATGTGGACAAAAGATGGACTATGGAAATTAGTATATGTATCATGTATGATAAATAAGGCTATGAAGACTTGTAGCAATTTACTAAGCTGAAAAGTACCTAAAACAAGTTAAATAAGTAAGTATACATATTAAGTACAAAGGGGCTGTTTTGGTTCGACCATGGTAATAGCCATATTATGTTTTAAAAAGATAGTACATCTCATGACGATTCCAAAAAGGTAAGAAACTCGAAAAACGGATTAATAACGAAAAAGATACGGTAAAAACAAGTTATACGGTTTTATAAAAGAATTTTTATAAAACAATTTATAAAAATTTTACAAAACAGAAAGTTTGGTATTTTTAACAGATTATACATATTTTAAAGATTCCAAAACAATAAGAAACGTAATTTTTTGATTAAAAACGAAGAAGTTATGAATTACGCGAGTTTATATACTTAAAATGTATAAAAATACTTTTATAAAACTATTTTTATAAAAAGTTACTATTCATGACAGAAACATTAATTTTTGTAAACTTCATAAATAAATAGAACTTTCAATTACGAGAACGTGCTCGAAAGAATTACTAAAAACGGAGCTAAAACGAATAAAATACGACGTTTACGATAATTCGAGTTTATAAAAGAAATTTTATAAACTATGAACAGTAAAAATTACTGTTCATCAGCAGACCCCACTTTATAAAAATGTGATAATTTTGATAACGAAGACGTGGTCGAAGGAATCGCTAAAATCGGGATTAAAACGAATAAGTTATTGCATTTACGGGTGTTACGACAATTAAATTTATAAAACGTCATAAACAGTAAAAGTACTGTTCATCAGAAGGTTATAAAATATAAAAATATAATATATTTTTTAAAAATCATCTTAATACGAAGATGTGGACGTAAGAAACGCGAGAAACGGGTTTAAAACGGGAAAGTTATGCTAGTTTTACTAAAACGATAATTATAAACGTTTTCACTCTATAACTAAGATTTTTTAAATACACTAATGGTTGATGTAAGCTACAAACGTTGTATATGAAAAAGTTAATCAATGTGAATTGACTTATACAGACCTAAATGGATTAGGGTTGCATTCGATCATTACGTGAGTGCAATTATCTGTGTTTAATGGATTATCAGTACTCAAGGTGAGATCATAGCCCCCCCCCGATATACATGGTTTTAGTTTTATAAGTTTTGGGTGAAATCAGTAAATGTTTTAATAAACTGGACACAAGTGTGATAATATTTTCTATTTGAATACTGTTGCCTAAGTAGCGATAACCCAATGAGCCCCATTATCATGAACTGTTAATTATGGTATAACCAATTGGATTGGTCTCAGTAAGCGCGAATGTTATAAATAGATCTATTGGGTTTGACATCCCCCCGTTCGGCGTAATTACTATCACTAGGCAAACGAACGATATACCATGTCGGATTAGGATGTTGCGGGTTAGAAACATCAATACGGTAATGTATGGGCAATTATTATATTGCCATTTATTTATGTCAAGCTTCATGTCATGAGCTTAGAGCAAAACGAATTACGAATTATGTATTATTTGTCATCTCCTGCATTTATCATATACTTGGAGAAATCTATGGTCCAACCCTTTATAACGATTTATTAAACCTATGAAATTCACGCAACATTAATGTTGACGTTTTAAAGTTAATGTTTTTTAGGAGGTAGTAAGGACAAGTGCAAGCGATACATTAGTATTTTGGTATTTTGGGATGACATGCCCCTTTATAGAAAGTTGCATTAAATTTTGGGAATCATTTATTATGAACTAGTATCTTTGTAATATTGACAAGGAATAAGTTAAAGCTTTGGGCGTTTGTAACAAATGTTTGTTAAATTCCAATGTATCAGTTTAACGACTCTTTAATGATCGTTCAAATATATATGCTTGTTGTTATTAATCTTAATTGTGACATGCCGCGACACCTTATTCCTCTGCGACCTAGATTTATGTGTGTAAAAGAATTGGTATCAAGAAGCTAAGGAATATAGAGAACCAGGTGCAAAATGTTTTTTGCTGGACTAATAACCGTTTAAAACATTGCTTTAGTGCAAATAGGGGTTTCACGTGTATATACATACATAACATACATGCATAAACTAGTTGATGACATTAGTTGGTTAGACTAGATGCATTCATGATTGATATACGTGTTATAATATAATATGTATATTACTATAAGGGTCTTATACTAAATACTTATGTAAGCAACTTTTTGATTTTTAGATATTACGATGTCGGATTCGAAAGATTCCACAGTCAACGAACCACCATTGTCGAGTCCATTTGCAGATATTGTTCCAGACCCTGTGCTCACTGAGGAGTCGATGGACCACCTATTATGCCCAGGAGTACCAATATGCTTACATATTGGCTATTATCAGGCTCCTCCATCGCCTGACCTACAAAACCTGACCCTGATACCCCATTCAACCACGACCCCCACTTGACTTGCTGTCCTGAGCCGGGATTAACCCTGAGTACATGCTACTAGAGGATGAGATACTCCTGGCCGAGGAGTAGCCACTGCCTGCTGCTGCCTCACCCACTACAGATTCACCAGAATATGTTCCTGAGTCTGATCCAGAGGAGGAACCGGAGGAGGATGATGAGGATCCCGAGGAGGATCTAGCTGATTACCCTACTGATAGGGATGATGATGATGATGAGGAGGAGGAGGAGCCTTCCGGAGATGATGCGGATGATGAGGACGAGGACAAGGATGAGGATGAGGAGGAGGAGGAGCCACCCAGCTTCGGCCGACTCTGTCCCACCTGTATACCTATGAACTGCCATGATATCTATCCGTAAATGAGCCATCCATATCACTTCCCCTAAGGAAGAGTTTTCGAGCGATATCTTGCCTTAACCACATCCACCAACCATCACCACTTACTCCACTATCACTCCATTAACCACAGATACCATCTCCCCCACTTCTAGCATCACCACCTGCTAGTCTTATTCGTCCGTTGGGCTATCGAGCTGCTATGATTCGGTTGAGAGCCGAGACACCATCCACTTCTCATCCATTACCACTACCTACTTCATCACCACCTTTGCAGTTACTATCTTCTGACCATAGGGCAAACAGGCCCGAGATAACACTACCACCTCAGAAGAGTTTGGGTATTGATCTTGGTCCTAGGTACGAGATTGGAGAGAGTTCAGCTGCTGGTGCCGCTAGACCAATTAGAGGTCGTAAGGCAGACTATGGGTTTGTCAGTACTATGGATACCGAGATCAGACGACAGAGAGCCAAGGAGGTCGGCTATAGGATTAGAGATGTTTGGGTAGACCCGAGAGAGGCTGTTGAGGAGGTAGCACCGATGACCCTTGAAGGGGTCAATACTAAGGTGACCGAGCTTGCTGTAGTTCAGGAGCAAGACACGCATGACATCCATGCTGTGATAGAGGATACTCAGGATAGGCAGACTCAGATATATCAGAGTATTGAGACGTTGGTTGATGATAGTCAGTACCACTATGAGACTGCACGATTACTAGATCAGGAGGCTCTAGTTTCCCGATAGGCATGGGGACGCTCCATGGAGGTTAGCTATATGGCACGTTCAGAGATTATGACATTACGCTCTGTAGTGATGAGTCAGCAGGCAGTGATTTCACAGTTGCAGGCAGTTGACAGTAGGAGTCAGACTGTGACTTCAGAGATGCTACAGGCAGACCACAAGAGACAGACAGAGATTGCAGCATTACATATAGCTGACCGTACTAGATAGGAGCAGCTTGTGCAGACTTTGACATTGCTGCAGTCTCTAAAGGGACCAGGGACCACTTACAGGGACAGTTGACAGTACTGTAGGACAGTCGGGACCCCTGATTCCAGCACAGCCGCTTCACCGAGGGAGTTCGGTATTAGTCATTAGAACAGGTTATACTAGTTTTTTTGTATATAGCCAAAACCCCTTTTTTGAAGTATTACGGGTGACACCCTTCTAGTATGGCTCTAGGTTTATGTTGTATTCGTAGCTAATCTTTTTGTTAGCCGGCCCGCTTTTATTTAAGTAATTAATGGGTTTATAACCAACTAGCACCTTAGTATGGATTTGTAATTTTCATTCTTGAATCAAGAAATCGTGTATGTTTCCATGTATAAATATAATGGTGGTATTATGTCCCAGGGAATGTAAATATGTTAGGTTGTAATCGAATTTGAGTGAATGAATGTTGAATTTTATCTATACCAGTGATGACCTCAGTTCAGCTATATATTTCAACTGTGGGATGTGGTCTTGTATTATTATCGTGTATATGTTATGTCATGTTTAAGATTATAATGAAATCTAACGGGTGTTATACTTTTTGTGATTGAAGAAAATGGCACCAAAAAGAACCACGATGGCTAGACGAGCCCCAGAAACAACAACTACTACCACATCTATCACCAATTCCCAACTTCAGGAAATGATTGATCAAGGTGTCACTGCTGCACTGGCAGCACGTGATGCAACTAGGAATGGCGATGACAACCATACCTCAGGAACGGGTGTCAGGATGACTGAACGCGTTACTCAAGAGAGCACCTATCAAGACCTCATGAAGTGCCAACCTATGTATTTCAAAGGCACTGAGGGAGTTGTTGAATTAACTCAATGGTTTGAAAGGATGGAGACTGTGTTTCGCATAAGCAACTGCTCTGTGGATAATCAGATCAGTTTCCACTTGTACTCTTCTCGCAGGTTCTTGCTTGGTTGGAACTCCTACTTAGGATTTGTGGTTAATATGTTGCGTATGCAATGACATGGACAGATCTGGAGAAGAAAATGACTGCAAGTAAGTCCGAGGAAAGAGATAGAAGCTCGAGTTGAGTTAAGGAATTTGAAAGTGAAAGGTACCTATGTGACAGGGTACAATAACGATTCCAAGAAACTAGCACTACTGTGTTTTAGAATGATATCCTGTAAGAATTCGACAATGTTGAAAGGTATGACGTGTGGGTTGCCCGACAGATCAGGGAAGTTTTGTGGCAATCTAAACCGAAATCAAGCAGAATGGCATCCGAACTCATGGATAAGAAAAATCAACACACCGCTGAAAGGGCATGGCTGAAACATGTGGAAAGTTTGAAATGACACTTCCAAGAACAACCAGAACCATCTACAGCATAACAAAAGGCAGAATACTGGCAGAGCCTACACTACGGGATCTGGTGATAGGGGGAAGAAACATTAAGGGAGGAACTAAACCTCAATGTCCCAATGCAATTACAACCAATAAACGGTGCCATGTGCACCAAAATGCTACAAGTGCAACAAATTTGGTCACTTAGGCGTAATTTGTAGAAGTCTGCAGTGTTAATTCCTTGTAGTAACCAAAGAGGAAATGGGATAGGTCAAGGGCCTACTTGCTTCGAGTGTGGAGTTTAGGGACACTTCAAGAAGGACTGCCCGAAACTGAAGAACAACAACAACAACAACCGGGTAATCCCATGTTGAAAATCAAATGCTCCAGCAAAGTGTATGCGTAGGGCATGCGGGGGACCAACCCATACTCTAATAATTTCGTGACGGGTAATGTTCCTATCTCAATAACCTCGCCCCTGCCTCCCCCCTTCCGCTATGCTTCTATCTTATTTGATACTGGTGCCGATAGGAGTTTTGTGTCCACTGCATTTAGTTCCCAAATTAACATCACACCATCTACCTTGGATCACTATTATGATGTTGAACTAGCCGACGGAAGAATAGTTAGGTTAAATACTATTATTCGGGGTTGTACATTAAACCTCTTAAATCACCCATTCAACATAAACTTAATGCCCATAGAACTTGGTAGTTTTGATGTTATAATTGGGATGGATTGGTTGTCGATGTATAATGCCATGATCATTTGTGCTATGAAGATCGTTCGTTATGCCTTATGGTAACGAGACATTAATTATTCGGGTGGACGGAAGCATTTATAGCAACAGGTCCCCCCGATTGAAACAACATCTCGTTCACAAAACTCAGAAATATCGCTAAAGGATTGTCTTGTCTTTTTGGCAAATGTTACCACAAAGAAGGCGGAAGTCAAGTCGAAGGAGAAGCGACTTGAAGATGTACCCGTTGTCCGAAATTTTCCCGAAGACTTGCCGGGTCTTCCTCCAGCTCGATAAGTGGGATTTCAAATTGATTTGGTACCTGGTACTGCACCTGTAGCACGGAAGTCATATCGATTGCGGCCATCTGAAATGAAGGACTTAGCGTAGCATAGCTAAAAGAACTTTCCGACAAATTTTTTATTAAGACCTAGTATCCTCAACCCTGGGGAGCTTCAGGTCTTTTGTCACAGAAGAAGGGATGGATCATTCCAGATGTTCATTGATTACCGGGAATTAAATAAGATGACTAAAAAGAACCCGTTAACCCGCCTCCCAAGATTGATGACATATCTGTTTAGATCAACTTCAAGGGTCGAGCGTATACTCGAAGATTGACCTGAGGTCGGGTTACCATTAACTGAGGGTTCGAGAAGAAGATATCTCAAAGACTGCTTTCAGAACACGTTACGGCCACTATGAATTCCAAGTTATGCCATTTGGCTTAACAAATGCACTGGCGGTATTTATGGATCTCATGAACCGCGTGTGTAAGCCATATCTGGATAAATTTGTTATTGTCTTTATTGACGATATCCTCATTTACTCCAAAGAAAAGAAGGAACACGAAGAGCATCTTAAGGCAATTCTAGAATTGCTTAAAAAGAGTATATTGTACGTCTAATATTCACTAAAATGATGGATATTTTGGTGTGAATACCAAAGGTTTCAATTTCTCGGACATGGTATATAGATAGTCAAAGGCAATCACATTTGATCCGACCAAGAATCCTAATCAATTAAAGATTGTTGGTAATGGGAATACGGCAGCAGTGAGAACTCCTAAATCACCAACGGAGATTCGTCAATTTTTAGGTCTTGCTGGATACTATCGAAGATTTATCGAAGGGTTTTCAAAGATTGCCAAACCAATGACCAAGCTCACTCAGAAGAAGGTCGAGTTTGTTTGGGGTGATAAACAGGAAACCGCTTTTAAACTGCTGAAGAAAAAGTTGTTTAGTGCACCAATACTAGCCTTACCTGAGGGGAGCGAAGATTTTTTCGCATACTGCGATGCTTCAAAGAAAGGTTTGGGCGCTGTACTAATGCAGAGGGAGAAGGTGATTGCTTATGCATCACGCCAACTAAAAATTCATGGAAAAAAAATACAACAACTCATGATTTGGAACATGAGCACTGAAGTGTTCGCTTGAAGATTTGAGACACTTATTCTGTATATGGACCAAGTGTACGGTGTTCACGGATCACAAGAGTCTACAACATATTCTTAATCAGAAAGAGCTAAACATGAGGCAACATCGTTGGTTAGAGTTGCTTAGTGACTACGATTATGAGATTTGCTATCACCCGGGAAAGGCAAATGTTGTTGCTTATGCTCTTAGTAGGAAGGAACGAGAGCAACCGTTAAGGGTTCGAGCCTTAGTCATGACTATTGGCTTGAATCTTCCCAAACAAATCTTGGATGCTCAGACTGAAGCACGAAAACCGGAGAACATAAAAAATGAAGATGTTGGAGGTATGTTGGTTGAAAATTCTAAGTATCCGGAGAAGTTTAGGACGGAAAAGTTAGAACCACGTGCGGATGGAACTCTATGCTTCAATGGCAGGAGTTGGTTACCATGTTATAGAGGTTTAAGGACCGTGATCATCCACGAGTCGCACAAATCGAAATACTCATATGCATACACATCGAGTTTTTAACAAGATGTACCAAGACCTGAAGAAGCTATATTGGTGGCCCAATATGAAAGCAAACATCGCCACCTATGTTAGCAAGTGCCTGACCTGTGCTAAGGTCAAAGCTGAACATCAAAGACCTTCGGGATTGTTCTACAACCTAAATACTTAATGGAAGATAGATCACATCACCATGGATTTTGTCACAAAGCTTCCTAAATCGCCGCAAGGTTACGATACCATTTGGGTGATCATTGAACGACTCACCAAGTCTGTAAATTTTGTACCGATGAGAGAAACTGATCCCCTGGAAAAACTAGCAAAATTGTACCTGAAGGAAGTGGTCATGAGACATGGAATCCCTGTCTCAATAATCTGTGATCGTGACCCTAGGTTTGCATCAAAGATTTCGGAGGACACTCCAGAAGGCTTTGGGTACTAGCTTGGACATGAATACGACTTATCATCCAGAGACTGACGGACAGAGCGAGGGGACAATTTAAACTCTCGAGGATATGCTACGTGCTTGCGTGATCGATTTCGGAAAGGGTTGGGTTAATCACTTACCGTTAGTTGAATTCTCTTATAACAATAGCTATCACGCTAGCATTAAGGCAGCACCATTTGAAGCATTGTATGGTAGAAAGTATCGTTCACCTATTTGTTAGGCTGAGGTTGGAGAGGTTCAACTCACTGGTCCAGAGATAGTGCACGAAACTACCGAGAAGATTGTCCAGATCAAGCTGAGGATTCAAGCTGCTCGTGATCGTCAGAAGAGTTATGCGATTTTAAAGCGTAAGCCTATGGAATTTCAAATTGGGGATCAGGTTATGCTTAAAGTTTCACCTTGGAAAGGGGTTGTACGTTTTAGCAAACCGGGGAAGTTAAACCCTAGATATGTTGGACCCTCTAAGGTGTTAGAAAGGCTTGGATCCGTTGCCTACAAGCTTAAGCTTCTAGAGGAGCTGAGCAGGGTTCACGATACGTTCCATGTGTCTAAATCTGAAAAAGTCTGTATGCCGATGAACCTTTAGCTGTTCCGTTGAATGGACTACACTTTGATGACAAGCTTCAGTTCATTGAGGAACCTATAGAGATTGTTGATCATGAGGTCAAACGGTTGAGGAAAAGCCGTGTACCAATTGTCAAGGTTCGATGGAACTCCAGGAGAGGTCCTGAGTTCACATGGGAACGTGAAGATCAATTCAAGAAGAAATACCCACACCTCTTCACGAAGACCGCACCGTCGTCAAGTACCAGCATCGTAAGCCTTGACGACAAGGCTTATTTAACGGGGGTAGTCTATAACACCCTATGTTTTCAAGTCATTGACGACATCAATAAATCTACTATTTATTTTTAGTGTTGTACGCGTTTGCTTTTAATTTCATGTATTAAGTTAAATCGCGTAAGCTAAAAATTATCGTTCAATGTAAACGGGCATCAAGCAATTAAACGTTCACATCAATCAAGTATTAAATAATTATTTTGAGAATAATTATGGTCTTTGTTTATTTTATTTTTATCGGATTACCGTAAAAGTGTTACGTTTCGCGATAAATGAAGTTTAGGCAATCCACTGAACTGACAAAAATATTTTCTAACTCTTCAACAATACCCACAATTGTAACTCAATACCCAAAGTTTTATTAAACTTTACCTAAATTAATATCATATGTCACCTTGTACATTAGAAAATAAACCAACACATGAATCATGTACAAAATAAACTCTTTATGTAATACCTACAACTAGTAACTTACATATATGATACTAAATACTTGTAAAATATCAAAAGGCTTCTAGAAACCTTCCCCCCTCCTAACCTATGACATACAACAACAATGGGACAAGAAGCACACAAAAACTACCAACTTGGTCTTGTACAAACTCTTAGTCATTAAAACCTAGCCCTAATATGTTTCATGTTGACTATAACTCTCCTTAAGACCCTCCTTTTGTTCCTAAGACCACTATTGCAATCTTTTGACTAGTATGATCATATATAATACTAGTATACTTGTAAGAGAACACATACAACACAAACACTTAACTAAAAATCAAACAAAACTCTCCTTTTCCTCTCTTGGCAACCCACAGCTCAAAACACCCCATTTGGATAATCCTTACAAATTTTTCTATAACCTATACAATCCATCACACATCATTCCTAAGATATACTAAGGTGTTTGCAAGCCTTGGTTAACCATTTACAAGATTGAACAACAGAAAGTAAATTAGGTTTGATAACCTAAACTAGGGTTTCATTTTGCAGCATTGGTTTTAAGTCCAGCAAGGGTTCACTTATTTCTCATCATCATCATTCATCACTAAGGTTATCTAAAGCCCTTAACTTTTCATTTCCATGGTTATATGTGTATATGATGTTTATGTAGTAAAATCACCATTAAGATACTTTAACATGTAAAATGTATTTTTACTTATGATTGTGAATTTGTACACTTATACACATGTTATATGGATGATATTATGAGGTTATAAATGGATACATAAGTGTTTTACAATCTTGGTTAAGCTTAAAAAGTGTTAATGCAAGATTAGGGTTTTTATTGTTTTACTTAAAAAGCTACAAGTAAAAGTGTATAAATAACTTTGTAAGCTTGTTAATCTTGTTACCATGGACTTGTGAGGACAATGAATGGACTAATGGACTTTATTATATGTAACACATATAATATATATGGTATAAAAGACTTGTAGTAAGTTGCAAGATTAAAAAGTACATAAAATAAGCTTTATATAAAAGTATACATATTGATATTAAAAGGGCTGCTTGGATTTCGAATTTAAATCAGTAGGTTTGACCTTTTAGAAAAATAATACGACTCATGACGATTCCAAAAAGGTAAGAAACTTGAAAAACGGATTAATAACGAAAAAGATACGGTAAAAACAAGTTATACGATAAATAAACGGTTTTATAAAAGAATTTTTATAAAACAATTTCTAAAAATTATACAAAACAGAAAGTTTGGTATTTTTAATAGATTATACACATTTTTAGGATTCCAAAACAATAAGAAACGTAATTTTTCGATTAAAAACGAAGAAGTTATGTCTTACGCGAGTTTATATACTTAAAATGTATAAAAATACTTTTATAAAACTATTTTTTATAAAAAGTTACTGTTCATGACAGAAACATTAATTTTTGTAAACTTCATAAATAAATAGAACTTTCAATTACGAGAACGTGCTCGAAAGAATTACTAAAATCGGAGTTAAACGAATAAAATACGACGTTTACGATAATTCGAGTTTATAAAAGAAATTTTATAAACTATGAACAGTAAAAATTACTGTTCATCAGCAGACCCCACTTTATAAAAATGTGATAATTTTGATAACGAAGACGTGGTCGAAGGAATCGCTAAAATCGGGATTAAAACGAATAAGTTATTGCATTTACGGGTGTTACGATAATTAAATTTATAAAAGTAAATTTATAAAACGTCATAATCAGTAAATGTATTGTTCATCAAAAGGTTGTAAAATATAAAAGTATAATATTTTTATATATCATCTTAATGGTCGAATCTAAGTTTTACAAACATACATAAAACTTAAATTTAAAAAGCGGTAAACTATTTAACCCCCCCCCCCTTCTAGTTTTCTACACACTCTATAACAACAATTTTTAAATTACAAATAGATGGTGATGTAGCTACATAGACTTGTATATGATATTAGTTAATCAATGTGATTAGTACTTATACGACCTATATTGGATTAGGTTGCATTCGATCATTTACGTGACGCATTATCTGTGATATTTGGATTATTAGTAACTCAAGGTGAGTTCATAGCCCCACATTTTACATGGTTTTGTTTTATAACTGGACACAAGTGGATAATATTTATACGATGATTAGGTGTTTCCTAAGTAACGATAACCCAAGTTGAGCCCATTATCATGAACTGTTAATTATGGTATAACCAATTGGATTGGTCTCAGTAAGCGCGAATGTTATGAATAGATCTATTGGGTTTGACATCCCCGTTCGGGTGATTAGCTATCACTAGGAAAACGAACGTATACCATGTCGGATTAGGGATGTTGCGGGTTAGAACATCAATACGGGCAATGTGGGCAATTATATATTGCCATTTATTTATGTCGAGCTTCAGTGTCATGAGCTTAGAGCAACGTGATTACAATTATGTGATGTTTTGCATCTCCTACATTATCATATACTTGGGGGAATCTTGTGGTCCAACCTTATACGATTTATCAAACCTATGAATTCACCAACATTATTGTTGACGTTTTAAAGCAATGTTTTTCAAGAGGTCAGTAAGCATAAGGTGCAAGCAATACATTGGTGATTTTGTATTTTGGGATGACATGCTTAAAGATATGGTTGCATTATATTTTGGGAATCATGTATTATGGACTAGTATCTTTGTAATATGAACAATGAATAAGTTAAGCTTCAGGATTTTGTAACAAATGTTTGCTAAATCCAATGTATCAGTTTTAAACAACTTTTAACGGTCATTCTATATATATCTTGTGTTATGGATCTAAGATGTGACACGCCCCTGACCCTTATTCCGCTGCGACCCAATTTGGGGGTGTTACACTTTGTGGTTCGTCCGATTCTAAGAAATAAGGGGGAAGCGGAGTCGAGTCTTGTTATTGCTTTGTGAGCACTTGTTTATGTTTATATTTTGATTTATTTGATGATTATTACATGTATGTAATTATAGCTAGTTGATTCAAGTGCAAAATGGGTTTGAAAGTATTTCAAATATGAACATATGTTTGATGGTTTTAGTACATGTTTATAGGCTAGTTAAACATGTTGGAATGGTTAGATTTTGTTAAAAATGAGTTTTGGTATGACTTTGGGTTGACTTTTGTTGACCAGAAAGTTTGACTTGACCATAGCTTGTCGAGAAAGTTTTTGAAATCTAAATTAGGCTTTTGAATATGATAAAGGATGTTCTAAGGTCCGTTTTGATATAAGGTAGGCCTTGTAACTCCTAAAAACGAAGATTTTACGGCCGAGTCAAGTTTGAGTTATTTTTGGGTAAAAAGTCAACTATGAAGTTTGACTTTTGAAAGTCAAACTTGCGTATACTTTTGAATATAGTTTATAACAAGCAAAGGATTCGTAATGTTAGTTAAACTAAGGTGAAATGATAAGTTTGTGTTATATTATCTTTACTTTCGGCAAGCTTTCTAAAAATGGAAACTTTATTGAAAACGTTGTGATATTATTAAGTAAGTCAAAGCGAAATATTTTGTCAGTCGCACTTGGAAGATTCTATTATTGGATTGTGTATACGTAATAGTGATGTGTTTATATATATATATATATATATATATATATATATATATATATATATATATATATATGTGTGTGTGTGTGTGTGTGTGTGTGTGTATGTGTGTGTGTGTGTGTATGTATGCAAGTATGCAATATATGATATGTTATACTTTTAGTCACGTGCCGCTATATATGTACTATATAGGTCGCGGTTGAGACGTGAAGTTTATTGCGCTTGTTGATTGATTGATTGATTTGGATCATTTGCTTAAGGTGAGTTCATAGCCTCGCATTAAATTCTTTTAAATGTTTTTAAACCCGCGAGGGGGATACATGTTTGTTTTATAAATCGAACACATATGATTTTATGGTATGCTGGACCCGATTATGAGATTGTTTCCGCATAAGTTGCTATTGTCGAAGTCCCTTATTTCATGAACCGTTAATTGCCTTGTTGTGAGGTAAACGCTAATGCATTAAATAGATCTATTGGGTTTGACAACCCTGTCCGGGGTTTGAATCCTTGTGACCACCCTGTCAAACGGACATTTTGTTATTAGAAATTAGTAGGTATATGACAATAATACCTTGTTTGGGGCACCTTTTAGCATATGAAATACCATATGTTTTGTTAACGTTCGGTGTCATGAGCTTATTGCGTGAAAGAAAAGAAGTTGCTATACATTGCATTTGTTGCTTTGTTTTCCCGAGAACTAATAATGTGTTCAAAGGTTTTTTACTTATTGATTTATTTAAACTCTATGAATTTCACTCAACTTTGTTCTTGACATTTTAAACATATTTTATCCTAGGTAACCAAGGCTGAAGGCAACGATGGCTTGGAGGTGTCGTGCGTGTGGTGATGAATTTTATGGAAAGACTTCTTGTGTGTTCCGGTCTTTCAAAAACAATATCTCATGTGGTGTTTAAAACAATGTCTTTTATTTGAAAACAATATGTTTTTCATGGTTTGTAATAGACGGTGGTTACGATTCTGTGAGGCCTAAATGCACTTTTAACTTTGAATAATTTTGGAACACATGTTTGATAAACGTCTTATTTTAGTCGTTTTCTATTATCGTGGTGACGGATGCTGTTTAGTAACACCAAATTGCTAATTTCTGTTGCGCAATCCGATGCCTCTCGGGGCGGGTGTTACAACTGTAGCAACTGTGAGACAAACCCAAAATGGTTTTTAGTATATAGTTTTAATCCTAGAATCATAATGGGTATGTGTAAGTCTATTTTTATAATATTACTAGTTTTTCACCCTGCGCATACATACTGTTAAATAAGTTTTTTTTACAAAATTAAGTAAAACATTTATACTTATATAGCTACAATGTTCGTGCAGGTGCGAGTTTTTACATAAAATTTTCGTTATGTATTAATATCGATCAATAATTTGTATTTATTATTGTTAGATGAAATATTTGACTTTGTTTTACTGATATGTTTTGAGGTGGATGTTTTTTAAATTTAAATATTAATATTATTTTTACACATTATGCATGTTTAATAGAAAATAAGGACCCTTGAATTTTTTTTTTCTGAATATCCTTATTTAAACTTAGAAGAGGAATGACATGCGTCTTTAATATACGTACAATATCGCGCTTGTATTTATTTTCATCTCACAGTAACTCGTGGGTTTGTACCTTCAATTTGATATTTATAATCCGGTTAATAATAATTATAGCCGTATTTAATATTTAAATCCGTGCATGCGCGGGTTAAACTTATAAAGAGAAAGAGCATGAGGCGTTCATATATGTAAAATCTTGTGTATTTATTTACATATGACAATATTTATTAAGATATTTATGATTTCGTGTATATACATTAATTTAATATATAATGATAATAATATTTATCAACAACACTAACATATATGTACAATCTCGTGTATTCATTTAAATATCTCACGGACCGTTCATTGTTACGACGATAATAAAATCATCTTTCTGTTGACGGGTAATTCTATATACTTTCAATGAACTTTTTTTTGATTTTTTTATAAAGTTGAAATTTACGCCTTGAAAAATCACATGTGCTTTGTAAAAACACAACTAATTTGTTAATTTAAAAACCACATGTGACTTTTAAAAATAACAATTCACATGTGATTTTACGTAGTCACACGCCATTTTTAAAAGATTTAACGAATCACATGTGATTTTCACGGTATAAATTTCAACTTAAAAAAAACTCGAACAACTTCGCCAAAACACTACAACAAAATGAGCGTTTTGGGTCGAGGAAATATTAGGGTCGACAATGTCGACCCTAACTGAGGCATGGGGACCACATTTATTCAACAAAACTGGTTAGTCAAACATCCACACACTTAGGGTCGACAATGTCGACCCCAATATTTTTCCATGACTTTATATATTTTCTAATATATAAAATGCATTTAAAATTATATATAAATATATATAACAATTTATAAAAAGATTTAGGGTCGACAATGTCGACCCTAATTTTTTTACCAAAATTTAATCCCATTTTAATAAACCCGCCAGTATTTAATATATCCCGCTAAAATATTAGGGTCGACAATGTCGACCCTAAATTTCTTTTTTTTTAAAAATTTATACAAAAATTTAAAATACTTTTTATAAATTCAGAAATGATATAAATTATCAATTATAGTCAAAAAATCTTTTTAAAAAAACCTTATATATATTTTAACAAACACTACTAGAAAAAGAAGAACATACGACGGTAAAATGTAATTAAGTAAAGCGTACGAATTACATTACAGATCGATTAAACAAAGTCTTTGTTAGATATGAGTAAAAGACTCGGTCACCCCTTATATTTATTGTTTATAATAGTTCGTAGTTTAATAGTTAATCGTATGTCTTTTAGTTTTAAGCCGGGTACTAATACCCGGTATTTTGTAAAAACTATATAAGCCTCTTCCAACTTTGGAAGAGGCAAGCTAGTCAAATCTTTTACACTTCAAAACACATACACTCTCTCTCTCTCTAGAATCTCTCTCTTGTGTTTCTCTCACTAGAAACTAGCTAAACCACTCGAATCATCACCCGTGTTATGATTTAAACGATCCTACAATTGGTACCAGAGCCTAGTTGGATTCGTGATTGATTCGTGTGGTTAATACAAGATCAAATTCGTGGCTTATTTTTGGTGAAAAATACCCACGGCTCAAATTTATTTTTGAGCTTGTTTGTTTGTTAATCGTGTTCTTCCTTTGTTCTACATATCAAAAAGGTTAGATTGTTACCATATCATGGCTTACATAAGCATCTAGATCGTTTTTATAAGCTTAAAAGGGTTTGGCTTATTTGAGTGTTCTTGGTGGCGGTTTGGTTTGGATTTGAAGATCCACAAGGAAAATCGTGTTAATGTATGCTTAATCTTCGATTACCAACTTAGTTTTATGCATTGAAAGCTTATTTGAGGAAAGAAATAGCTTATTTGGTCGATTTATGCCTATTTCGAATTGAAGTTCATCAAGGCGGTTTGCTTAAAATATAATATTCTAGGTGGCGAGTTGACAGAAAGGACAGACAAGATCCAAGTTTTAAGGAAAAGGTAAACGGCGAGTTGACCAGGTCAAAGGCGAGTTGAAAAAAAAAATAGGCAGCGAGTTACTATAGGCAGCGAGTTGCTCACGGCGAGTTGCTTAGTTTATAGGCAGCGAGTTGCTCACGGCGAGTTGCTAAAACACACGGCGAGTTGCTAAGATTATAGGCAGCGAGTTGCTCACGGCGAGTTGCTTAGTTTATTGGCAGCGAGTTGCTCACGGCGAGTTGATTATTTTATTGATCCAGCGAGTTAACAAAACTAGGCAGCGAGTTACTTCAAAACCACGGCGGTTTGCCTAGTAAGATCTTGGCGGCGAGTTGGCCTGTTAGGCAGCGGTTTGTCAATCAATAGGAGGCGGTTTGGTTGATTTCAAAGCGGCGGTTTGATAGAAACATATACGCAGCGGTTTGATTCAAAAAAAAAAAAGAGTATCCAGACGACACCCCTTTTAGCGACACTTTTTGGCGGAAAAATTAAGTAAAATATAATTTTTTTCTTTAGCCTTTTTAGCTTATTTTTACACCAAATTTAGATTTTGGTAATAGGGTAAAAAAAATCATAATCCAACTGCGCCAAATTTCAAACAAATCAACAAACCAAATATCACAACCAATTATTCATTTACGGTTTTTCTATTGATTTTGTAAAATCCCGGTAAACTTCTTATCGGTTTAAATCTTAGACTTGTAAAATCCCGTGAACGTTATGTCAGAAGATATTTGGTATGCCGGTTCCGATACACGCCCACCAATGCTTGACAGAATCGCGGCAACCAAACATGATTTCCAAAACAATGCGTTCCATTGAGGCAAAACTCGAATATTTGCTTAATCAATCTCCCTAAAATTTTGGCCTTCACATTCTTCTTCTTCTTTATCGCTTCATTTTGAGCTTCAAGGATTTGCTTAGGTAGATCGTTGTGAATCGTCATCATCAAAGCTCGAACACGCAATGGCTTAATTCTTTCCTTCCGACTTAAGGCGTTAGCCACAACATTCGCTTTTCCAAGATGATAACGAATCCCACAATCATAATAACTTAACAACTCAATCTAGTAACGTTGTCTCATGTTGAGATCTTTCTGATTGAGAATGTACTAGAGACTTTTGTGGATTAGTTAAAATAATATATAAAATAATACTTTTATAATTTAAAACAAAAAAACCCACACACTTTGGTTTCCATACAATATAAATTTCTACCACACAACCTAAGAGCAAAAACAATGGCTCCCAACTCCAAATCATGAGTAGTGTAATTCTCTTCGTGAGTCTTCAATTGTCGGGAAGCATATGCTATCACCTTTTCCCGTTGCATCAACACGGCTCCATAACCCTTAAGTGACGCATCACAATAAACCATGAAATCTTTCGTTCCTTCAGGCAACGCTAAGATCAGTGCACTATACAATTTTTGTTTTAGTAACTGGAATGCTTCGTCTTCTTCCTTACCCCATTCGTATTTCTTATCTTTTTGAGTTAATTTGGTGAGTGGCTTGGAAATCAAAGAAAAACTTCAATAAACCTCCGATAGTAACCAGCCAATCTTAAAAATTATCTCACTTCAGTTGCGTATCGGGCTGCTGCCCAATTTCTTAATGCTTTGTCTTGCAGGATCAACATGTACACCTTTACTGTCAATCACATGACCGAGAAACTATACCGAATCTAGCCAAAAATCACACTTTAAAAACTTGGCATACAATCTCTCCTTCTTAAGCAACTCCAAAATAATCTTCAAATGCTTTCCATGCTCTTATTTGTCCTTGGAATAAACCAAAATATCGTCGATGAACACAATGACAAACTTATCGAGATATGGCTTGCATACCTTGGTTCATCAAGTCCATAAACACAGCAGGCGCATCTGTCAGTCCAAACGGCATCACTTGGAACTCAAAGTGACCATACCAAGTTCTAAATGCAGTAATTGGAATGTCCTCTTCTTTAATGCGAAGTTGGTGATATCCTGATCACAGTTCGATCTTGGAATAAATGCTCGAACCTTAAAGTTGATCAAATAAATCGTCGATTCTCGGGAGAGGATAACGGTTCTTAATAGTCAGCTTGTTCAATTCGCGGTAATCAATAAACATTCAAAAAGACCCATCTTTCTTTTTCATGAACAACACCGGTGCCCCCCACGGTGATGAACTCGGACGAATAAATCCTTTCTCCACAGCCTTTTGCAATGCTCTGACAAACTCCTCTCATCTAAGACGGTTGCACTCGGTACCAGATCTACTTCGAAATTCGACTTGCCTCGGCGGTTTGTAGTCCCGCCAATTCATCAGGAAACATCTCAGGAAAGTCATGAATTACAAGCACGTCTTCCAATCGCTTCTCTTTTGGTTTCTTCTCAGTCACATGTGCAAAAACAAATGGCAACCTCGTTCAATATACTTACGGGCTTTAATATAAGATATGACCTTTAGTCAGGACACACCTTTGTCACTTTTAACTATCAACGTCTTGTTTTCATAAGGTATTCTAAAAATCGTTATCACCATAATACGCTAACCGGCATCGTGCTTGACAAGCAAATCACTTACCAATTATACGTCGAATAACGTACCACAGCTCAATCGGAATGAGCTCGATTTCAAAAAGAGGATTTTCTTTATTAAAGGGCTGCACTATTTTTTACACAGTGTTCGTTCTAATCTATCATTCAATCGGACTAATTATACACTAGTAATGGTATCTTAGTTTTTAACAGGATAGATTATCAAGCATGGAACTAAATCTAGTGTTCACAAAACTCATATCGGAACCCAAATCAAATAAAATAGAAGCATATCGGTTATTGAGTAAAAACGTACCCGTAACCACATTCGGACCTTGCGGCTCAGCATCCTTAATCGCATAAGCTCGGCCACGAGCTTCTTTAAATTCCTCTTGCTTGACCTTCTTTGGGCATTGGTTCCTCGTATGACCTTGGTTGCCACAATCATAAAAAGTCTAAATGGGCTGAGCATTTGCATCCGTGGCAACATTCTTTTCCTTGCAATACCTCAGCTTTGTGCCAAAATTTCCATACTTGTGGCACTTGATAGTACATTGACCAACATGGCGAGTAAAACAACGTTCACACACAGGAAGTGATCCAGAAGACACATTTCCCTCATTCGGAGCAGTAATCATAGCTCGCGCGTTCCCTTGCTTTTGATTATTCTGCAAAGATTGGTGTGATTTATCCTTGTGGTTGCTCTTACCACTACTGTTCCCACTTTGAAAGTTCTCCTACTTTTGCTTATTTCCTTCAAGAATACTTTCATTCCTAGCTTGCAACTTTTGTTCCATCAACTTATATGCCATACGCACAGCTTCATTCAAATTGGTAGGCTTAGAAGAAGTAACTTCACCCTTGACGTTATCAAATAATCCTCGGATGTAAGCATCGATTTTCACACTTTCTGGCTCAACCATTCTTGGACACATAAAAGCTAACTCATTAAATCTTTGAGTATAAGCCACCATGTTATAATCCTTGACCTTCTGGTTCCATAACTCGTTTTCCATTCTTTGCAGTTCTTCAGCAAGACAAAACTCTGCTGTCATCAATTTCTTTATCTCAGTCCACCCCATTTGGTTAGCAACATCTAGTCCTAAAATTCCGACTTTAGAGTTCCACCAAGTCAGTGCAGGTCCTCGCAGTGTAGCAGCAACAAACTTAACTTTCTTATCTTCCGCACACTCGCTTATCCCAAAAGTCATTTTTGTTTTCTCAAACCATCTCCTAAGCCTCCAACTAGCCCCCCCTCCCTTCGGTTCCATGGAAATTACTCAGGCCGCCTTTCAACACCAATAAATCATAAAATGTGCATTCTGAACCAAAAGGTGACGGTAACTTGAACGATAGCTTGTACAGATACCTCTAGGCATTATTCCAGCACACTTCGTTGTCTTGCACCGCTGAGGCAGTGATAGCGGCATCGACACTTTCTTTGATCATTCACCGAACGGTAGCTTGAGTCAAAGGTGCAGACTTTGGAGGCATGATTCTGTCACGTCACACAGAAAGTAACTTGATAAGCATTCATAACATGATATACTCATAACATGGTACAAAGACAAATCAATCACAACCACAGTCATACAACATCAAGTAGTAATCAAAAGATACTCATTCATTATTCATCACAGAAGAGTTAATACATAGTTGTATTATTTCATGAAATGATACAAATCGTTACAACCAATAGCATCAAGTCTACTAACTGAGGATTCAGTTTAGTGATTACAAAATAAAGATACTACTAATGAAACTAAACTACTAAGAGTCACGAGGGGATCCCCGCAACTCAGATGATGGACTCTCCTCATATTCAACCAGAACATTGATAGCCTCATTTTTGTCTTTCTTCAAACAAAAATCCTATACGAATCATCTCCTGATATAACTCATAAGCTTGAACTCTAGTCCAATAGATATCTCTCTCGACCCGTTCTTTTTGCATACAAAGAAGTGTGTTGCTTGACCTTGCTTCTTCTAGTTCTTTCTTCAACTTTTTACACTTAGTTCTTTCTTCAGCATTACGAAGCTTTCTAAACCAGAGTCTTCATTGTAGCGTTCCTTTCTTCTACAACTAGATCGAATTATTCATTAACCAATCTAAAATTCAATCTTTAACCATAATACTTATCCTTTGCTTTCCCCTTCTTCTCGACCAATGCATGCGCCGTCTCGCGACCACACAATCGTCTCGAAAGAGAAGCAATCCGACCAAAATTATAACACCCCCAAATTGGGTCACAGCAGAATAAGGGTCCGGGGCGTGTTACTTCTCAGATCAATAACACAAGTATATAAAGAACAACTCAAAAAGTCAATTTTTAAAACCGGTACATTGGATTTCAACATTAGTATTTTGTTACATAAGCCCGCGAAGCTTCACGTGTTCACTTGTATCAAAATACAAGATTCTCTAGCCCATAACAGATATACAAAATGGTGATGCGACAAAATCTTTTAATGCATGTTTTCCAAATCAAAACCACCAATGTATCCATTGCAACCTTGTGCTTTATTGACTCTGAAAAACATTGCTTTAAAATGTCAACAATAATGTTGGTGAATTCATAGGTTTGATAAATCGTATATTGTAGGACCACAAGATGTCCAAGTGTCATGATAATGCATCTGATGGGCAGGGACAGATGCAGAAATAATATAAATGTAATTTTGTTTCCCTATAGCTCACGACACTGAAGCTCGACATTAAGAATTACCTATAAATGGGCCTACATTGCCCGTGATGATGTTTCTAACCCGCTACATCCTATGTTCGACTTGGTATAAGTTATTGTGCCCATGATTGATAGTAATCACCGAAATAATGGGGGTTGTCAATCCCAATACGAGATATATTCAGAACATTCGCGTCAACAAATCCTGTAAACTGACAGTCATTGAGATGGGCTCAACTAGGGTTACGCTACTTATGCAACAGTTAATCATAATGTAAAACTTAACCACTTGTGTCACAATTGGTAAAATCATTGCATGTTTCTCACCCAAGAACTTATAAAATAAAATCATGTAAAACGTGGGGCTCACTAAACTCACATGGAGTGAGCGAATATCTAGTATATCACAAAATAATGTATGTCATGCAATCGTCTAAGATGCAACCCTATTTTATTAAAGTTCGTTTTATAAGTACTAATCACATTGGGGAAAACTACACTACCGATATATCATTCATATAGCTTAATCACCATCTATTTTTTTTTTTGGTATAAAATTTTTGTGTAATAAGTTAATTCACGCTTTATAATTTCGTTGTAAGTAAACTGACGTAACTTTCACGCGTTTCAAAGTCAGTTTCTCTTGCGTTTCTTATGTCAAGTGTTGTACGTAAGACGTCGTTTTCAATATTTGACATTTTCATCGCGCGCGGCGCGCTCGCGCATATCCTGGTTGTACAGTACTTTTACTGTTCACACCTGTTTTAAGTTATTTTTATTAGTTTTGTTATCGTTAAAACCCGTTAAAGTCGTTATTTTTTACGTTATAGCTCGGTTTTAGCGATTCTTTTCGTGCACCGTTCTCGTATTTGATAAGTTCTATTTTTATGAGTTTACATTAAAAATAATTGTTTCTGTAAGAATAGTTAACTTTTATAAAATTTGGTTTTATAAAAGTAATTTTTATACATTTTAAATTTATATAATCCGTAATTCGTAAAATTCTTCGTTTTTAATCGAAATATAAACAATTATGATTCTTATTCATTTTGGGAATCCTAGAAATGTATGTATATCTGTTACAAACATCAAAATTTAAGTTTTGTATAATTTTTATAAAAGTTATTTATAAACCGTTTAATTAACGTATTATATAACCGTAATTATCGTATCTTTTAGCGTTATTAATCGTTTTTTGAGTTCTTATCTTTTGGAAATCATCGTGAGGTGTATTATCTATTTAAACTTCAAACTCACTGTTTGAAATTCGAAATCCAAACAGCCCCTTTATGTTCTATATGTATACTTTTATATAAGGCTTGTTTTATGTACTTTTTACCTTTGTAAATTTACCACAAGTCTTCCACCTCACTTTATATCATAAGTCATATATATAATAAAGTGCATAAGTCCATAGTTTGTCCATTTGTCCAAGTTAACAAGGTCTTAATCTCACTTTTAATCAAAACTTATTAAAGAAACCCTAATTTACAAGTTGACAATAATGAACTTTTTTTATACATTAACCAAGGTGTACAAATGTTTATACTTCCATTATAACTTATTTTAGTATTCATTTAACATAACAAAGGTCATGAACAAGATTAATAAGTCAAGTGTAATTACTATTTACTTGTAACATATTAGAGTAACCTTGAAAAACCTATTTTGTATATATTCTTTTTTACACTTAAAACCAAAATGGTATAACACTTATAGATCCATTTTTATCATGATATTATCAATTTCACAACATATGTAATAGTGTAAATCAACAAAAAAATGATGATCACAGGTAAAAACTCTTTTTACATTGATTAAAAGTCTAGATGGTATCTTACTACATAAACATCATTACTATAACATATTAACCATGAAAAGGAAAAAGTTATGGGCTTTAGTATAACATTAGTGTGATGATAATGATGATGAGAAATATGTGCTAAACCCTTGTTTAGACTTTAAAACCAAAGCTTGCAACAATAAAAACCCTAGATTAGGTTTGAAACCCTAATCTTACTTTCTTTGATAAATACTTGTAAATGGTTAACCAAGGCTTGCAAACACCTTAGTATATCTTAGGAATTATGTGTGATGGATTGTATATGTTGAAGAAAATTTTGTATGGATTATTATAAAGGGGTGTTTTGAGCCGTGGGCTTATAAGGTGACAAAGGGAGAGATTTTTGTTTTTTGATAAGTGTTAAGTGTTATGTTTTCTTATCTCATGCAATGTATAAGTAATGTATAAGTAATACTAGTCAAGGAGACACCATGAGGGTCTTAAGGGAGTCCTTGGTCTTAGTATTTGGTTAAAGTTGGAAGAAAATGGTAAATGTCCCATAATAGTTGAGAACATCCCATGAAAACATGGAGATGTGTTCTCTTATGATATTTTCTTGCATATTTAGCTACAAAGCCGGCCATACTAGAGATATATATGCTATGTTTTGATGATTTTTGATTATTAGGAATATAAAGTGGTATTTGTTTGTAAGGTAGAAAAGTTTTGGTGGTTCCGGGAATGCCTAAACGCAATTTATCACGAAACGTAATCAATTTACGCAACCAATAAAAATACAATGAACAAAGTTAATAGTTATCATCAAAATAATTACTTAACACTTGCTTGATGTAAACATTTAATTTTTTAATGCCCGTTTACATTGTACGATAATTTTTAGCGTACGCGATTTAACTTAACGTTTACGATTTAAAGCAAACACGTACAATACTAAAGCTACATAGTGAATTTATCGACGACGTCAATGACCCTAAAACACGGGGTGTTATAGTCTCCCCCCGTTAAGTGAGCCTTGTCACAAGGGTAAGTTGCAGCCTTGCGATGGTGCGGTCTTTGTGACGAGGTTTGTGGGTATTTCTTTCGGTATTAATCCTCGCGTTTCCCACGTAAACTCAGGACATCGCTTGACGTTACCATCGAACTTGATAATGGGATGCGGCTTCGCTTCAAAACCGTTTAACTTCACGGTCTTAGAGCTCAACGGGTTCCTCAAACAAACTGGAAGCTTGTATCAAAATGATAGTCATCCAACGGAATGGCTAACGGTTCGTCGGACATAGCACTTTTTTTCAAGTTGGTTAAGGAAATTTATTGTGAACCCTGCTTAGATCTTCTTGGATGCTTAAGCTTGGATGCAACCTCTCCAACCTTTTTTTAACACCTTGAAAGGTCTAAAACATCCTAGGGTTTAACTTTCCCTATTTTCCAAAACGTACGACCCTTTCCAAGGCGGAAAAACTTTAAGCATAAATTTTCCCGACTCTGGAATTCCATCGGTTTACGCTTCAAATTGGTTTTGTAACTCTTTCGTCGATCACGAGGGGCTTGCATCTTTGCTTGATTTGGACATTTTTCTCAGTCGTCTCTTTGAATTAGTTCATGGCCGAGGATTTGAGCGCTATCAACTTCGGTTCCAAACAATACAGTTTCTAGTGAACGACAATTCGACCATAAAGTGCTTCAAATGGTGCGACCTTGATGCTAGCGTGATAGCTATTGTTATAAGAGAACTCGACTAATGGCAAATGGTTAACCCAACCCTTTACAAAGTCAATCGCACACGCACGTAGCATATCCTTGAGAGTTTTTGAATAGTCCTCTCGCTTTACCCGTCGGTTTGTAGATGGTACGCAGTGCTCATATCCAAACTAGTACCTAAAGCATACTGAAGGGACTTCCAAAAATTTGATGCGAATCTCGAGTCGCAGTTTGCGTCGAGACGGATGCAATTGGAGGGATCATTTTTGTATCGTTTTACGGTCGTTACGCAGATCCGAGGGATTCGCCTAGGGATAGTGGTCGGATTTCACAAAAAAAACACTTAAATAAAATTTAACAAAAAAAAATGATTGAGACTGGTATTCCATGTCTCATGACCACCTCCTTTAGGTACATTCTTGCAAGTTTATCCATCAGATCTGTCTCTCTCATCGGTACAAAGATTGCAGACTATGTGACAGTCAGTCATAGATCACCCAAAAATAGTGTGTAGCTTGTGACGGATTAGGAAGCTTCGTGACAAAATCATAGTGATATTGTCCCACTTCCATTGAGGTATATCAGGTTGTACCAACAATCCTGATGGCCTTTGTTGTTCAGCCTTGACCTTATCCACAAGTCAAACACTTGCTAACATAGGTGGCGATGTTTGGCTTCATATTGGGCCACCAATATAGCTTCTTCATATCTTGTTACATCTTGTCAGAACCCGGATGAATAGAATATTTTGACTTGTGGGACTCGTGCATAATCACAGTCCTCAAGTCGCCATAACATGGTAACCAACTCCTGCCATTGAAGCATAGAGTTCCACTCGCACGCGGTTCCAACTTTTCCTTTCTAACTTTCTCCGGGATCTTAGCATCTTTCAAGCAACATACCTCCAACATCTTCGTTCTTGATGTTCTCTGGTTTTCGTGCTTTGCTGAGATTCAAGATCTTGTTGGGAAGATCCAACGCCAAATAGTCATGAATAAAGGCTCGACTCTTAACTGGTTGATCATCTCTCCTTCCTGCTTAGAGCATCTAGCAACAACGTTTGCCTTTCCTATGTGATAACTCAAAATCTCACAATTTTTTTCATTTTTTTTAAATCACTAAGCAAACTCCAAACCAACGACGTATGCCTCTATGTTCATCTCTTTCTGATTGAGAATGTGTTGTAAACTCTTATGTTCAGTGAACACCGTGCACTTGGTTCCATACAGGTAGTGCCTCCAAATCTTGAGAGCAAACACTACTGCTCCAAGTTCCAAATCATGAGTCGTATAGTTCTTCTCATGAATCTTCAGTTAGCGTGATGCATAAGCAATCACCTTTTCTCTTTGCCATTAAACACAACACACAATCCCTTCTTTAAAGCATCGCGTATGCGATAAAATCTTCAGCTTCTTCTGGTAAGGCCAGCTTGGGGCACTACACAACTTTTTGCTTCTAACAGTTGTAAAGTTGCTTCTTGGTTATCCACCTACTCAAACTTGGACCTTTTCTGGGTTAGCTTGGTCACTCGGTTGGCGCTCTGTCGAATAACCTTCAATATTCTTTGATTATCCCAGCAAGACCTAAAAATTGACGAATCTCTGCTGGCGACTTAGGAGATGCCCAATCTTTAATGGATTCGATCTTGGCGGGATCCACTTGAATGCCCTCACTATCAATCACGTGACCAAGGAACTGTACTTTAGGAATCCAAAATTCACACTTGGAAAACTTGGCATATAACTCCTCTTTCTTAAGCAATTCTAAGATTAGCTTAAGGTGCTCTTCGTGTTCTTAATTGTTCTTCGAATATATTAGAATATCGTCAATAAAGATGATCACAAATTTATCCAAGTAACGCTTTCACACCCGATTCATAAGGTCTATGAATACGGCAGGTGCGTTTGTCAAACCAAATGGCATAACTTGAAATTCATAATGGCCGTAACGAGTTCTAAAGGCAGTCTTTGGAATGTCTTCTTCTCGAACCCTCAGTTGGTGGTAACCCGACCTTAGGTCGATGACCCTTGAAGCTGATCAAATAAATCATCAATTCTTGGGAGCGGATAACGGTTCTTCACCGTCAGTTTATTCAATTCCTGGTAATCAAAGCACAATCCGGAAATGATCCTCTCTTCTTCTTGACAAAACAATGACCGGAAGTCACCAGGAGTAAGGAACTAGGTCCTTATAAGCCTTTGTTAGAAGTTCTTTTTGTTGCTCCGACAACTCTTTCATTTCGGAAGGCGCCAATCGATAAGGCGCCCATGCTACGGGTGCAGCACCAGGTATCAAATCGATTTGAAATTCCACTTGTCGAGTCGGAGGAAGACCCGGCAAGTCCTCAGGAAATTGTAACAACCCACTCCGGAAAGGAGGCCGAAACGTCATAATCATGGTGTCATATCAAAGCATAATAAAGGCATAAAGTCATAAATGATAACATTAGGACAAGGTTGGAAAGCGGAATCAAACATCGGCTCCTTAATTAGAGATCAAATGAATACGTAAAAAGAGTTCTAAAGGACAAAACATGTGTCAAAGATAGTATAAAGCACATCCCAAAAGTCTACGGATTAAAGAAAGGACAGATAAATAGGTCACTTCCTAAGCACACACTCTTCTCATGCCAATCTCCCTCTAGATACCTGAGTATAAGAAGAGAAGAAATACGGCTGAGAATAACGCTCAGTGAACGGAATATAATAAAACATATGTAATTAATAAGTATGAATCCTGGATATAAGTAAATACATAATAGTAGCGGGGAAGAAGGGGAAAAAGATAAAGGGGAAAGATCAAAAAGTGTCATGAGGAATCCTGGAAGAATGCGTCTTGAAGATAGGAATAAACATGTAAAGTATGGTAATAGATAGTAAGATGTTCATGAAATTTCATGGATAGTATAAACATAAATGATAAGGGATGCCCACGAGCTCATATAATCATACATGTCATAATAATAATGTCGTGAATACATGATATAGATACAGAGGTGGCGTGCCACTCAACATGTATATTGAGGGGGGACCTACTTGATAAATTAATATAGGTGGAGGGATTAGATCCAATGTGGAATGGTTGATGTAGTGGCACACACCAACCAATCACCATGAACGTGTTAACATGTACACTAGGATGCACCCATACGCCTCTGAATAATATTGGCCAATCATGAATTTTAACGTACGATCACAAATGATTGAGACAGGTATTCCATGTCTCGTGACCACCTCCTTCAGGTACATTCTTGCAAGTTTATCCAAAGGATCAGTCTCTCTCATTGGTGTGAAGATCGCAGACTTAGTGAGTCGGTCAACGATCACCCAAATTGTGTCATAGCCTTGAGACGTCTTAGGAAGCTTTGTAACAAAATCCATGGTGATGTTGTCCCACTTCCATTCGGGTATCTTAGGTTGTACCAACAATCCTGATGGCCTTTGATGTTCGGCCTTGACCTTAGCACAGGTCAAACACTTGCTAACATAAGTGGCTATGTCGGCTTTCATGTTGGGCCACCAATATAGCTTCTTCATGTCTTGGTACATTTTGTCGGAACCCGGATGAATAGAGTATTTTGATTTGTGGGACTCGTGCATGATCACAGTCCGCAAATCGCCATAACAAGGTAACCAGCTCCTGCCATTGAGGCATAGGGTTCCATTCGTACGTGGTTCCAACTTTTGTTCTCTAATTGCTTCTGGGAATTTAGCGTTTTCAATCAACATTCCCCCAATGTCTTCACTCTTAATGTTCTCTGGTTTTTGCGCTTCAGTCTGAGCATTTAAGATCTGTTTGGAAAGATCCAAGCTAATAGTCATGACTAAGGCTCGAACTCTTAATGGTGGTTTATGTTCTTTCCTGCTCAAAGCATCAACAACGACATTTGCTTTCCTCGGCTGATAATGAATATCGCAATCGTAATCACTTAGCAACTCTAACCATCGGCGTTGCCTCATGTTAAACTCTTTTTGATCCAAAATGTGTTGTAAACTCTTGTGATTAGTGAACACCGTACACTTAGTTCCATATACATAATGTCTCCAGATCTTGAGAGCGAACACCACTGCACCAAGTTCTAAATCATGAGTCGTATAGTTCTTCTCATGAATTTCTAGCTGGCGTGATGCATAAGAAATCACCTTTTCTCTTTGTATTAACACAGCGCCCAAACCCTTCTATGAAGTGTCGCAGTATGCGATGAAATCTTCGCTTCCTTCAGGTAATGTAAGGATTGGTGCACTGCATAACTTCTGCTTCAGCTGTTGAAAAGCTGCTTCTTGTTTATCGCCCCACTCAAACTTGACCTTCTTTTGCGTAAGCTTAGTCATTGGTTTGGCGATCTTTGAAAACCCTTCAATGAATTTTTGATAATACATAGCAAGACCTAAAAATTGATGAATCTCCATTGGTGATTTAGGAGATGTCCAATCTTTAATGGTTTTAATCTTGGCTGGATCCACATGAATTCCTTCACTATCGATCATATGACCGAGGAACGGTACTTTAGAAATCCAAAATTCACATTTGGAAAAACTTGGCATACAACTCCTCCTTCTTAAGGAATTCTAAGATTTGCTTAAGGTGTTCTTCATGTTCTTGTTTGTTCTTCGAGTATATCAGAATATCGTCAATAAAGGCAATCACAAATTTATCCAGATAGGGTTTACACACCCGATTCATAAGGTCCATGAATACGACAGGTGCGTTTGTCAAACCAAATGGCATAACTTGAAATTCATAATGGCCGTAACGAGTTCTGAAAGCGGTTTTTGGAATGTATTCTTATCGAACCCTCAGTTGGTGATAACCTCATCTTAGGTCGATCTTCGAGTAGACACTTGACCCTTGAAGCTGATCAAATAGATCGTCAATTCTTGGAAGTGGATAACGGTTCTTCACCGTTAGTTTATTAAATTCCCAGTAATCAATGCACATCCAGAATGATCCGTCTTTCTTCTTTACAAACAAGACCGGAGCTCCCCAGGGTGAGGAACTGTGTCTTATAAAGCCTTTGTCAGATAACTCTTGAAGTTGCTATGACAACTCTTTCATTTCAGAAGGCGCCAATCGATAAGGTGCCCCTGCTACAAGTGCAGCACTAGGTACCAAATCAATTCGAAAATCCACTTGTCGAGTTGGAGGAAGACCCGGCAGGTCCTCAGGAAATACATCAGGAAAATCTCGGACAATGGGTACATCCTCAAGTCGCTTCTCCTCCGACTTGTTTTTCGCCTTTTTCGTAGTAACAAGTGCCAAAAAGATAGGACATCCTTTTAGCAAATATTTCTGAGTTTTGGTGCACGAGATGATGTTCAATCGTGTCTCATTTCCCCGGTTACTCCCGTCACCATGAATGATTAGAATTTCATTTCCCCAGGGGATGCAAACAATCTTCTTGGCACACACAATGATTGCTTGGTACTTCGCCAACCAATCCATACCAATTATAGCGTCGAAACTACCAAGTTCTACGGGCATTAAATTTATGTTGAATGGGTGGTTCAGGAGATTTAATGTGCAACCCCTAAGGATAGTGTTTAACCCAATTATTCTCTCGTCAGCTAGTTCGACATCATAAGTTGAGAAGGAACGTACCCGTCATGATGTTAGAGTCTGGGTTTGTCCATGCATGTCTCACCACATACACTTTGGCTGGAGCCCTGTCATTACCAACTTGATTTCCACGGTTTTTGTTGTTCTTCATCTTTAGACATTCCCTCTTGAAGTGTCCTTGAACTCCACACTCAAAGCAAGTAGGTTTCTGGCCTGACCCAGTGCCCCTCTGATTGTTAGCATTGTTGGCATTTCCCGCACTCCTACAGTCACAGGCAAAATGGCCAAATTTGTTGCATTTGTGGCATTTTGGAGCACACGGACCGTCGTGGTGATAGTTGCATTTAGCGCATAGGGGTTTAGATTCCCCGTATGGCTTCTTTTCACCAGTCCCTGTAGTATAAGCCCTGCCAGTGTTCTGCCTCTTGTTTTGTTATTGTTGCTTTTGATTGTTTCGGGAAGTGTTTTCAAACTTCCTTTTGTTCTCAGCCTGTCTTTCAGAAATGGTGATGACTTTCTTATCCATTAGTTTAATGGCCATTTCAACAGCCTCTTGCATGGTTTTCGGCTTTGATGCTACAATATTTCTATGGATCATGTCGGGCAATCCGCTGACGTACCTTTCAATCTTGTCAGACTCCTTAGGAAACAT